>APFE030956155.1:0-13892 GCA_000404065.3 Pinus taeda | reverse complement strand
GTAACAAGTCTTATTACCATGCTTTAGGAATTTTGCCGAAGGCCTTCCTCATTAGCAGCTCTGCTAGAGTTCAGAGCTTTGGCTGCCCTCCTGACATCCAATTCTGGAAAAAGGTGGCATGAAGGGGAAGGAGGGGATGTGGATTGGAGGTTGCCAAGGAATATTAGAGAGGGAGGTAGTATAGGAAAACATGGTTATGGAATCCAATTCAAGTGGGATGATCCAAAGTTTGGGAAAAAGGGTATGCCAAAAGGCCTTCGGGGTGTTATAGATGGTCTCACAAAGCTCTCATCTCTTTTGGGAGATAAATATATGATTTTTATGGCGAAGGAGTTTATGGTAGATTGTCTATAGAGAAGGGCAGGAAGAGGGATCTTGTGTGAGGGAAAAGCAAATTTGCTTGGGGAGAGCTTTGCAATCTTCATCCTACTATCGGTTCATGGGTTAGGAGTTAGGAGTGGGCTTATGGCTGCACTTGTTAGTCAAATGGAGGTAAGAGCCCAGGGTGACAGAGAGAACTTTAACACTTTTCCTTACATGATGTGTCAAAATAGGACATAGAGGAACCAAATTTGTTATAGTACCTATCTATTTAAGGATGAAATTTCTATAAAGTTGTAGAGTGTTGTCGATCCCATTTACAAGGCCTCTGAGTTGAGGAATTCTCGCAAGAAGGGGTAAGCTGAAAAATTGATCCATTGTCTTTTGAAGTATCTTAAAAACAAAGGATTGGTTTTGCATGGCGTAGTTTTGTATATATCGATGTCCAATCCTCATCCGAGATTGATTGTTGGACATAATGAATTACTTGTTTAAGCTTTGATTCAACAACTACATAACAAGGTTTCCTACAATTGTCTTCAGTTGGTAAGGGTCCATATGTTGCTGGTATGTGTTACCTTCTTAACCCATTGATGAGACCAAACTCCTTAAATACTCTTCTAGGCTATCTATTGCTACTTCATCCGTAAGATCTGACATTTTACCAAGATCTAATAATTTATCAAGGAAAGGTTTCAATTGTTTTTGGTACATATAATGGACAAGTAAGGTAGAAATCACAAGTCCTTGATGATTCCAACTTGAGACCTACAAGGCAGCGAATCTGAGGCCTAGATGAGGTTTGTCTCACCCCTTGAGACATGGGAGAGCTAGCACCATACTCTGATCCCTCACCGTTCAAGAAAAACTAGCTTATTCTATCACCATGAGACCCATTTTTGTGCGCCAAACACAAAACTAGGGCCCTTAGGATGATTTGCAGGAAGATTGAGGTGCCAACCCCTAGATCGTGATTAATGGAACCCTCTACACTTGACTTGGCACTAGAGGATCCCAACACATGCCCTAAAAGGGCCTACCTAGGCATGACAACAACATTTCAACCTCCTTTGTGGGCTAATTCTTATGTTTTGCATTGGCTATGAGGTTGGCATGTAACCTCACTTAGTATCAAGCCCATTATTTTACAATTACAGTGACTCTAAGGCTAAATTAGAGATCATAAGACATATCAATAAGAGAGAGCTCATTTGACTCTCTCATCATTACACTTGGAGAATTCGTACCTCTTAGAAGAATTCAGACTTGTTTCTTTGTTGGCTATTGGAGTATCTTGGATGCATTTCAATGTTTGGAAGCTAATTCGACTTATCTTTGGAGCTATTTGTTTGGGTAAAGGATGGATATACTACATGTTGTCTTGTAAGTGTTTAATATTGATGAAATTTTCTCTTGAAATTGCTTAATGTGTGGAATTGCTACTTCTAGAATATGCTAAATTGTGCCCTAATGGTTGAAAAATAATTTTTGAAAAGCTTTCTAGTTGAGTATTTCATATGTTATTCATTCTATGACATGTAATGAATGTTCCTAGTGGAGGAATCCTTAAACTCTCCATCTAATGCCATTATATTTTGAAATGGGTAAATGCTAGGAATTGGTATCTAGGGCATCAACTTTAGCCTCCTTAGAAACGACTTATCTCATGTTGAGCCTCCTAGACTCCATATGCCCAAAGTACAAGGCACTAATCCAAGTCCTTTTTGGTCAATCTCATCTTTCCTCCATAAATATTCTTTTAAAATTTTCGGTCCTCTTAAGGCAAGACATCTAACTAGGGCTTAGAGCAAATTTCCTTGCAAGAGGTGTTGGGGGAATCTAAGAGCATAAACATCAAACTAAGTGTCTTGGCTACTTGACCTTTAAGTTTGGTGGGCATCCACTTAGATTTTCTCCATAAAATATCTTGCATTAGGTGTTGCCCTAAGAGGGAAATCGTAGCTATTCTTCTTTAACTTGGGGACTTAGTTGAAGGTTGTATGTGCTTAGTACTTATTTAACTATATCATAAGAATCATTTTCTCATCATTGCCTTGATCTTGGGAGAACCTATAACCAAGCAAATTTACAAAACCCTAGATCTCGTGCCCCTTATTCCTAAGTCTCTCATAGAAAGCAGAGTACCTTTTGAAGCCTTATACCATAACTTTGAGTCTTTCTTGAGAGGTCTTAGTCCATCACTTTACACCTTAAACCCTAGAATACCTTTCATAGGTGATCATAATGCTACCGAGACTCTTCCCATTGGTGAAAGTTTGTAAATAGCAGGGGACCTTGGCTATGGTGATAGTGAGCCATTGTCCCATTGTTAACACCTAGTCTAGCTATTTGTCTTGTAGGTTTTCCTCTCCAAGGTCTGCTAGATTTTGTTGTAACATTTTTGGCGTCATTCCCGAGGAAGAAGCGAGTCTACCTTCCCTTGATCGAAACATTTGAAGAGGCAGTTTCCCTAACAACAAGATAGATCCTCTTTTGGCGACTCCTAAATTGCTCGAGTATGAATCCTTTGAAGCCAACAAATATCCAAGAATGAGAGTTGGCACTAGAAGAGCAGATTGTACTCATTCCCCTATTAGAAAGGTCATATTTCCCTAAATGGATAATACTAATAATCAAAATGCCAATGCCAATATGAATGCAAATCAAAATAATCCCCCTAGGGCTAAGAAGTGGCATTTAGCCTCATCTAAATCATTGAACTTTGATGCCTTTCTAGGAGATCCTCACCAATTGCCTGACAAACACCATGAATGGCATCCTAAGTTTGATGGCAATGGTATTACTAGTGCTAAGAAACATGTGGACAACTTCATTTGGGCAATTTTTCCTAATAATATTGATGAAGATGGAGAATATGTTGTGATGATGTTGTTTGCTTTGACTTTTGGGGGGAATGTCATGGATTGGTATGCCCACCTTCCTTGAGGAAGCATCACTAGTTTTAATCAATTTGAAGATGTATTCAAGAAGAGATGGTCTAACCATCTTGATGGAGGTATGGCTTTGGGCAAGTTTCTACAAATTGATAAGATAGAGAAAGAGAAGATCAAAGAGTACATCGAAAGATTTGATAAAAATTTTGCAGAGATCCTTGATAGGATCAATCCATCTGATGACATTCTTTTGGAAAGATTTATTCAAGGTGTCCATGGACATTTCACATATGTTTTGAGAGATAAGTAGCTGGCCACTTTGGAGGACGCAAAGTGTTGAATTTCCATGACCCTGATGCTAGGATAGAATCTTAAAATCTCTGATGCTACCAAACCAAGAATCTCAACAAAGCTACTTTGCACAGCAGAATATAAATAGCATTAAATAACACATGCACAAATATAGACAACTTTTTACAAAATATTGTACAAATATGTACAACAACCCAAACTTCGTTATATTAAACCAACTGAGTAATAAAACAATCTAGGGCTCCCATACAAGGGATAATGGCCCTCAATTATCCACTAGTACAAGAATACAAGATACAATGACAATCTCGTTACAAGCTCAACATCTATGTCATATCTCGTCCTACCGGTCCTTTGCATCCGATCTACTCTAGCTGCCCCTTAGTCCATCAAAGGACAACACAGAGAGACTCCAGGAGGGATGACAGCTATCACTACTGCAAGTCACTTCTGCTTCAATGAACATAGGCTAATCCAATCTGCTCTTCTAGGTTGGCCAATACCTGAGCTCCAATCTGTCAATCTAGCAGTCCACTAGTCCATCAATGTACTGCACATTAGGCTCCACAACTTCACCCAAACTTCAATTGTCAAACTCCCTTTATGACTGCTTGTTAAGGGCTACTTTGGGCTTCCAACATGCTGCCCTCCACTAGTCCAATGGCACCCAATCCAACAACCAATATCCACTATGAGATATGCACCTAGTTGGGCTTTTTATCCACCCAAGTCAACCCCAACACATGGCTTCCACAGGCTGCAACAAATATAATCGTCCTAGCAACAAACACAACACAAAATCATCCACATACCTGTACTTGAGAGCCAGTGCATTGTTGCAATCCCGCAGTCTGGTTAGGGCATCAATGCAGACCCTAATAGCCCTCTCAAATCAATGCAACAGACCTCAAAATCAGTGCGGCTTCCTTTCCTTGTCTAGTTACCTCCCACGCTGCCTGTTCCCTTGCTTCTGCCCTTGGAAATAGGCCTTACGTCCCTCCTAATATGCCCAGAACAACCCTGTAGTGCATCTATAATGACTACAGGGCCTACGCCCTACTATGACAAGGATAAACCGCCCTCAAACTAGCACCAAACAGCACGGAAATAACTCGGCTTGCCTCTGTTGTAACTCGGCCTTCTTCAACCCACAAAGCGGACTCCAAAAATTGCCTTTAGCTACTCGGTCTTCTCCTTCATGGACAACGTCTACTATAGGTGATGATTCTCTATGAAATGTTGCTCTTGGATGTCTAGAGTTATTCCATTCACCTTCTATTTATACACATAAGAAGCACTCCATCGAATTCTTGAAGAGACATGTCTTTTGGACATTTCCAATTCAAACCTACGTGACTTGAATGCCCAAACACTCATTGTCAACCTCAAAAATTCATATCTCATCAAGGACATCTCGGATTTCGATGATTCTCAATGCATTGGATTCTCCTCGCCATCCTCTATCATCTCCATCCATCACATGTCCAAAATGCTCCATGGTTTTTTCCCAAACATTAATGGGTGCAAAACCCCAACCTTGGGTTCCAAGCCCACAAATGACTTTTGTGGCACTTCACCCTCCAAAACTTGAACCTTAGGGCTTGGAATACCTCCCAAGCCACTCAAAAATCAAAACTCCCTCATAGCAAAGGAGGTACTTCCAAGACTAGGAAGTAACTCATCATCATCATCACTACTTGCAACACTTGCCCAACTCCTGATGCTCACAACTACAACAATACCTATAGTATGAACTACGACTCTCTCGAAATTTTTGTTATCAATGGAAGCATCCTGTTGCTTCTTCTTCTACTAGAATGTCTTCCACTTTCTCCATGATTCCTTCTTGGTAGTTGTAGGAGCACCCTTGCTCCCCACTGACCACGCTATCTTCTTGGGTTGCAAAGTTTCCCTTTGAATCTACAAGCTCCCTCTAGAACTCGACTCTCCCTAAGTCTTTGAAACCTAGGCCTTCTTCTTTGGAACCTATACCTGCCCCTCTAAAGCCTGCACCTGCACCTAGTCCTTCTGCTTCTTCTTTCCATGATCCATAGGCTTGCCTGTCAGCCTGTATAGACCATGCTCTCTAACTCCAAGCACAATACCTGTGAAGCTAGAACCTCTAGGTCTGAGTCTTGCCTTCCCATCCTGGAACAAGACCTCAAACCCCTTCTTCTCGATCATCAAGACAAATATCTCGCTATATCTAAGTCCTAGTACAAACAGTACATCCTGGAATCCATTATTCATCTTGACTCCATCCTAAATGGGACAACTCTCGATCCTCGGATCTCCTTCTGACTCTTGTTTCCCAATACCATGTACAACTTCGAGTCCCATTCAACTAGTCTCGAAAACCTCTTGTGACCCTGCCACATGTTTCAACGCACCACTATCCACGTACCATCCATCCTCATCGATAGTACCCTGCAAGAAATGAGAGATCATAGCAAAGTCCTCCTCCTCCAACCCTCTGGTGAGAGCATCTATCTCAACAGAGGTGGCAACACCAGCGAACTACTTCCCTTTCTTCTTCTCATTATCTCCCGTCTTCTTTTTTATAGGACATCTCAACAAAAAATGACCCATCTCGCCACAGTTGAAACACTTGACTTTACTCAAGTCCTCCTTCTGCTTACCCTTAATTCGTGTTGCAAGTGCCATGTCATCATATGAAGCCCTCTTCTTCGAATGAAGATCCTCATCTCGCAACTCTTCTTGAATAAAGTCGTCCCTGTTGAAAATGCAACAAGAAAACCCTAATTTAATTTTGTCCTGCAATTAAATTAAGAACTAAATTGTAATTCTAACTCTCATAACAACTTGTAATAGTTAACTAAGTTGATTTGACTTAGTTGGCTCAATTAATTCAAGTTGGAAGTCCAACTAGAGTCATGTAGAGTGTCTCCTACTTTTTAGGAGCCTTGATTGAGTTTATTTTGAGTTGTAATTATTTAATTCAGTTTAATTGAGTTAAATTCAGTTAAACTAATTCCAACTGATGGAGGAATTAGTGGGAGATCCAATAGTTGGGTGTAACCTGTAGTAGTGGGGTGTAACCAGCACTGATCAACCAGTAAACTATAGATTCACTCATAATTAATGTAATGTTCCTAAGTAGGAATATGAGTGATGTTTAAACAAATAGATAGTGCATCAACATAAAAATAAGAACATGCATTAGACATCCATGAAAATGTTGTAAATCTGGAATTGTTGAGCCATATATTATGAAATCAGAGAGCTAGGTACAATATAAAATGGAATGGTGCACTTGGGCTTTTCTCAATGAAAAGCTTGACAAAACCTAGGTGAGAAATAGCTGAGTTGAACGCTACCCAGTTGATGCACCACTCTGCACTACATTGTCCCAATAAATTGTTGCCCTGCTGAACTTCGACCTGCTGAAATGTGCCCAAAAACTACCCCAAAAATCATATCCTTTCAGCCCCGGACTACCCAAAAGGGAATTTCTCTGGTTTTGACTTTGGATTTTTGGCCTCCTTGGAGCCTCTCCCCAGCTGTTGCTGCCAAATTCGATTTGCAGGAAATAGCTTGCAAATCCCTCTGAAAACACAACTAGAATGTTGGATTCATCTGTGCTAACAAACTCCTTGATCCTCGAATGATTCTTGGCCAAGATGAATGCTCTCCCCAACACCACAAAATTGTTGCTAGAGGCCTCTGCGCCATCCCTCTACCCAGAAATTCATACTGCTGATACACTGGTCTAGATGGATGCAAAACCCAGTGAAAATGCCCTCTACAAATAGTCTTCCCAACTCTTGGAACTCCCAGCAAGTTATGGACCTCACTGTTGGCTCTAACTCCTCTTGCGTGTTTCTGGCTGCCTAGGAAATACGCAATCCCCTACTCTGCGTCGCTGGCTGAAGTGTGTGGTTGTGTTGAATACTCTGAAATCCTCGTGGAATGGCCTCCCTATGGTGGGTGCGGATGATCCCCTGAAGAAGAGGTTGAATCTCCTGCTTGAGAGATTCGTGGCTAAACAGTCGGTAGACTCGCTAAGCAGCTGAGTGTACTAAGTGTGTTTGTTTGCAAATGTCCAAGATCGTCGAAAATGAGAGCTCCTTCTCCTTTTATCATCTTGGGCCCCCTTAGCCTCATATGGGCCCCTCCATCCACTAATTCGATTCCCTCCAAGCTCATCGAATGGCCAACTTCGAAATACTCATGTGGGTGGGCCCTAAATTCCACTAGCTACAAAAATAAAGTCGAATTCCCCTATAGTCCCTAAGTGTACATGTGGGGTCCTCCTACGCCAAAAATGTGTAGCTGCACCCCATGACGAATGTGTTTGAGAAGGGACATGACAATCCTCCCCTCCCAAATGTGGCTTGCCCTCGAGCAACCTCAAAGCTGGGTGCTCCATTATGTGCTCACCTTCCCAGGTGGCATCCTCATCCGGCAAGTTCTTCCAATGTACCAAGAATCCCTAATGGTCCTGCTCCTCAATCTCCTCTCCCTGCTCTCCAAATTGGCCTCTGGTTCCAACACCAAATGGCCCTCGTCATCCAACGGGGGTAGATCAGTTGATGTCGTCACCTGTTGTCCCAACACCTTCTTTAAGCATGAGACATGAAACACATTATGGATTCTACTCCCCGAAGGCAGCTCCAGTTAATAAGCCACCTCCCCAACCTGCCTAGTCACCTAGTAGGGCCCATAGAAGCGTGGTTGTAGCTTCTCAGCTCCCTTCTGTTTCAGCGTAGACTATCTGTAACGCTACAATCGGAGGTATACTAGGTCCCCCTGCTCGAAGTGTCTCTTTGTCCTGTGTCAGTCTGCATACAGTTTTCGCTGAATTTGGGTTGTCACTAAATTATCCTTGAGAGCCTTGAGGATATCTTGGCTCTCTTGGACCCAATCTTTGGCCTTAGGGACCCGACTGTCTCCAAAAACAATATCAGCAAAAGTCCGTGCATCATATCAACAGAGGGCACGGAAAGGAGTCATACTAATAGACATGTGGTGCGTTGTCTTGTAGCAGTACTTGCCCAAGTGCAACCACCAAATCCATGTCCTTTGTTAACCTATCACATAGTTCCTCAGGTACCCCTCCAACCACTGGTTGACTCTCTCCATCTAGTCGTCCATCTGAGGGTGATAATTTGTGCTAGGAGTGAGATCCGTCCCAGCCAACCTGAAGAGCTCCTGCCAAAAGCCACCCATGAATCTGTTGCCTCTATTGCTCACAATGTTCTTGGGGAACCCATGTAGCCTGAAAACCTCCCGAAAGAACAACTTGGCAACCTGTGCAATCGCGTACCTAGTGGGGATGGCGAAGAAGTGGGCAAATTTGGTCAGCCCGTCGACCACTACATATATGCAATCCTTCCCCTGTACCATGGGGATCCCAGTGATGAAGTCCATTGAAATACTTTCCCATTTCCCCTCCGGAATGGGAAGTGGCTGTAGTAGCCCTGCAGGGTGAGTCAACTCCCCCTTATTCCGCTAGCAGGTCTCACACTCCCGTACGTGCTGCAGCATGTCCTCCTTGAGGCCCTTCCACGTGAACCTCTCCCGAACAACCATGTAAGTCTTCCGGAACCTCTGGTGTCCGGACAGTGGTGAATCGTAAGTTTTCTAAAGTATCCTCTCCCTCAACTGCAATTTGGGCACCAAGTAAATGTGCCCCTTGTAATAGATGGCCTCATCCATCACACGGAAATGCTCATCTGCATGTGTCCCCTCCAGTACCTCGCATGCCCTCCTGTCCTTGGAGTATCCCACCAACAGTTGGGCCTTCCAATCCTAGCAGATGCTCATCAGAGATAACCCAGTTGATCTCTTAGATAGAGCATCAACCACCACGTTGTGCTTCTCTCGCACATAATGTCAAAATCATAGGCCTACACCTTGCTGACCCATCTCTGTTGCTTGTCGTTGAGGCCCTGTTGCCCCATGAAATGTCGAAGATTGTTATGATCAGCTTTCACTCGAAACCGGTTGCCCACCAAGTACTAGCGGAACTTGGCCAATGCATCCCTAATGGCCAACATCTCCTTGTCATATATGGAATATGACAGCTCATGCGGTAGGAGCTTCCGACTTTCGAAAGCTATGGGATGCCCCTCCAGTGACAATACGGCTCCAACTCCTACCCCGAATGCATCACACTCCACCGTGAATGGCTGGGAAAAGTCTAGGAGTGCCAAAACAGGGCAACTGCTCATCACCTCCTTGAGGCTATCAAAGGTGGCCTGTGCTCCATCAATCCATGCAAAGGCCCCCTTCTTGGTCAAGTCGGTCAAAGGTGTTGCTAGCTGCGAGAACCCTTTGACAAACTTCCTGCAGTAAGTGCAAATACCCAAGAATCCTCTCAGCATAGTCACATCTCGGGGTACTGGCCAATCCAGGATGGTCTGAATCTTCTCCTCATGAACTTTCACCCCATCTGCTCCAATAATATGCTCGAGATAAAGGATCTCTATCAATCCAAACTCGCACTTGGAGAGCTTGGCATAAAACTGTTGCTCCTCCAGAATGCGCAACACCTCCCCCAAGTGTTGAAGGTGCTCCTCCCACATCCGGCTATAGATCAGGATGTCATCAAATAACACTAGCACGAACCTCCTCAGTTGTCCCTTAAAGATATGGTTCATGCAAGACTGGAATGTGCCTGGAGCATTGGTCAGCCTAAATGGCATGACCAGAAACTCAAAGTGCCCATAGCGGCACCGGAAAGTTGTCTTCGAGATGTCCTGGTCCCGTACTCTGATCTGGTGGTACCCTGTACCCAGATCAAACTTAGAGAAGTACTTGGCTCCTCTAAGCTCATCCATCAACTCATCAATGCGGGGAATGGGGTACCGGTTCTTAAGAGTCTTCCAGTTGAGGGCTCGGTAGTCAATACACATCCAGAGGGTTCCATCCAATGTTGTGGGAAACGTCCCCCCCCCGGATCTAAGCCCCGAAACGCAATCTGTATGGATGTGTGGGGGAAGCGTCGTCCGAAACGCACTTCGGAAAAACTGAAACGCGTTTCGGACTGATAAATACGCTTCCAGGAAATTCCGAAAGCATGTGCCCGAAGCGCGTTTCGTACAGCACTTCGGCTGTACGAAGCATCGCGCTTCGGAGGAAGAAGCGTATGGGTCGCGTATGATTTTGTACACACTTCCTCCATTTCCGCCGCACGACCAGAAAAACGTTTTTTAAATCTTGGTTTAGGGTGAGGAATGAGGGATTAAAGCCCCCATTCATCTCTCATTTCTCACTTTGAGTTTATGAGAGATGGAGAAGAGAGGAGAGCTTGCAGGAGTGAAGGAGGAGGAGCTTGGAGGACTTCGTCTACAAGAGCTAAAGAGGTAAGTGCAAACCCCAAACTCCCTTTTTTTGACATTTCTTTTGTATTTTTCTCCTCCCTCTCCTACTCTTTCCCATTGTTTCTACTTGCTCATTTACTTGCAGGTTGTCCACCACCTATATCCATATTCCAAGATGGTTTTCTTTTGGCTTCTATGTGTCATTCCACTTTTGGTTTTAATGATGGCAAGGGGGAGTAGGAATAGAAAGGAAGAAGCACAAGAGTACAGTGGTCCCAATATGAGTGACCCAATGTATGATGAGGAGGAAGGGGATGAAGTTGAACCTAATGGGGAAACTGAAACACTAGAGGGGAATGCTGCATTAACACTCTTGTAACACCCTTGTGGAACTATGTGACCAAACTTGAAAGGGGAAAGGGTGGTGGAAGCTACAAATTTTTGTGCCCTCATGGTTGTCATGGAGGAAAACCATTTAGTGGTTCATATACTCGTGTGAGGAGGCATCTTTGTGGGGTGATCGACAGTGATGATAAAAATGGTGTTGTGGGGATACAAATCTGCCCAAACATTTCATCTAAACAAAGAAGAAAATACATCCAAATAGAGGAGGCCACACAACCAAAAAACTAGAAACAAAAAACTCATTATGAATCAAGTGCAACCTCAAGATTTGGTAGCTCATCTCCTCATGGTACTTTTGGAAGCTCTGGAGGTAAAAGAACAATAGGGATTTCCTTAATGTTGCTGGGAGGGATGATGTGGATGAAAAGATAGTCTGATTTCTTTGTGCTTGCGGTGTACCATTCAATATGCTTTGCTCTCCATATTGGCATGAAATGGTAAAGGCCATCAATGAAGCCCCAAAAGGATATAAGTCCCCCAACTATAAGAAAGCTAGAACAGTGTTATTAGAAAGAGAAAAAGCAAGGGTTCAAAGAGCTTTGACATGTTTTACAAATGAATGGGTAGATTGTGGGGTATCTATTGTATCAGATGGGTGGACAAATATTAGAAACCAACATATGATAAATGTTCTTGGTGTTTGTGCTAGTGGTGCAGTATTTATTACATGTCATGACTCCTCCATAAGTGCATATTCACAAAACATTGTAGATCTCCTATTGCAATCAATCAAAGATGTTGGTCCGAATATTGTGGTTAAAGTGATCACAGATAATGCAGCAAATTGTAAGGCAGTAGGAAAAATTATTGAGCGTACTCATCCATGCATCTTTTGGTCTGGGTGCCTGGTTCACACATTGAACCTTTTGATGCATGATATTGTGAAGCATAAAGAGTGTGGGTGGATTAATGAGCTTTACAGGAGAGGGAAGCAACTCATTAAATTCATCACAGGGCATACAAGGGTAAACTACTTCTATGGCACTTACTCCAAGTTGCAGTTGCTTAAACTTGCAAAGACAAGATTTGTCAGTTATTACCTCACCTTTAGGCAGTTAGTGAAGGTGAGACAAGCTTTAACTAATATGGTGTGTGTTGAAATATGGGATGAAATTAACACTAATAGAGATGGTGCTAATGTAGCCAAGGACACTATTCTTGACATGTACTTTTGGTCACAGAATAAATATGTTTTGCAATTCACCAAACCAACTTGTTACATGATCAAGTTTGGAGATTCAGATCGACCAATAATTGGGGAGGTGTATGAGCAAATGGATAGCATGTTGGGGCAGATTAAAGACATTGTTGAGCCTAGAGATATCACCTTGTACAATTATATTCGTGCAAAGGTGGAAAACCGATGGGAAATGCTAAATGTTCCATTACATGCATTAGCATATGTTTTGACGCCTAAATACTATCATCCATCATGGCTTTCAACACTAGCACCTGAGGGGGGAAGCAGGAGAAAACCACACCAAGATCAAGAGGTTCACAAAAAATATATGATTACATTGAGTAAATCAGTCCCTGATGAGGAGGAGGCTGCCATGGTACGAAGACAATTGAGCAACTATATGCTTAACACTGGTCCATTTGGGAGCATGCATGCAATTAGAGATCGAGAGACTTTTTCTTCTCTTGAGTGGTGGAACATGCATGGAGGGGCTACTCCACTTCTACAGACTTTGGCATTGCAGGTGCTACCACAGGTGGTAAACACTTCTTCTCCAAAGAGGTGTTGGAGCTCTTATTCTTTCATCCACAGTGTTAAAAGGAACAGGTTGAATTTAGACCGGGCAAAGAGTTTGGTTTATGTTCATTACAACTCGCGATTGTTGTCCCATTACTACGATGATGCAAAGACTAATAAAGACCTTAAGATTTGGGACAAGAATCTAGAGGAGCCCAATTTGGAGGATGGAGTGTTGCGATTAGAGCAATTAGAGGATGCTCTTATCCACTTATGTCCATTGTGGTATGAAATTTCCTTATAAAGCATTTCTCTAATTCATGTTTTCAATTTTTTTGTTAACTGGTGTTTTTTTTTGTATGAATTTTTTGAGCGATTCCAAGATGATGATGATCATGTTGAGATGCCATCCCCATCTGGTCCCATGGTTCCTAGGTTCCATGGTTCAACACCAACAGCATGGGGTTCGTCTTCATCAGTTCCAGTGCCACAACTTCCACAGGCACCATCTTCTTCATTGCCACCACGTGGAGGCCTGCCGTAACGTTCTCTTCGTGGTGAAAGGAGGAGAGATTAGTAGATATATTCACAATTTATTACTTTTGTCATAGATTAATCATTAGACTTGTAGGCTTGTGAATATGAACCTTTTTTGTCTTGGAGGTGACCAAGTGACATATTTTGTAAACATTATTATTTGAATTTTGGACATGACAAATGTTGACAGTTGCTCACTTGCTAGATGAATCATAATATGCTCTATGTCTTATGTTTTATAATATGCTTAAATGTTTTATGTACTATAATATGCTTTAAAATTTGATGTATGTTTGTAATTGCTAGAATATAGATGGTTGATGTTCGAATAATTAATCATTGATGTACATACTAGTAACTACAACGGAATCATGGATGCCATATCTATCTTGATTTATGCAAAAATATGCATGTTTTCATGTCTTCTACAACTAATTTGGT
>APFE030956152.1:356558-408385 GCA_000404065.3 Pinus taeda | reverse complement strand
CTTTAAGTGGTAGTTGATAAATCAGGGTTAGTATCTCCTTTCAGTGGTAGATGATAAATCACAGGTGGTATCTCCTTTCCATGATAGCTGATAAATAAGGGGTAGTATCTCCTTTTTAAGTCATATATGATAAATTGGAAAGTGGTAGCTTCCTTCATGTGGCAACCTGAGAAACCGACAAGTAGAAGCTTGCAGGTTGTGATGTAATAACAAGTTATAGCATGTGTTTGAAAAAAGAATAAATAAGAAGACTAATGTCTTTATATGTTGCATATGTGTATGATAATGATTTATTTGTTATGTGTTTGACATGATTTATTTATGATGTTGCTTACATGAATGATTGTAAAATAGATTGAAAAGTTTAATTTGGCAATAGTTGTATAATTTTGTTACACTACTAATTCACCCCCCAAATAGTGTCTTGGTTTCTACTAGTATTTGCAGTATGAAAAAATGCTTGTAAATAAGGAGTGGATGGAATATTGATGCAGAAGGGCCAAATGGTCTATTATGAATATAGAAAGTTGAATGAACGCGAGAAAAACTATATGACTCATGATTTAGAATTACCAACAATTATTCATGCATTGAAGGCATGGATGCACTATCTCTTTGGAAGAAAATTCACATTGATGACATATCAAACAGGGATGAAGTATTTATTTGACCAACCTAAGTTTCCCGAGATGCTATTGGGTTAGCTTTAATTAGCGAATTTGTCTTTGAAATTAAATATTTAAAGGGAAAAGAGAATAAGGTTTCTAAGCGACACTCAACAAGAGGTCAAAAGTATTACATATAACATATGTGATTTCATATGTAACTAATATTCAAGAAATGATTAAAGTATCCAAGGAATAAGACAAGTGATACCAACAAATAAAAGAAGATTTGCAACAAGATCTATAAGGAGTGATAAGTAAGAATTTCTCTCTCTCTCTCTAAGGATGGGCTATTAATATTTAAAAACAAGGTATATATGCCTTGTGAGAATGACTTGAAGAAGCTCCTAGTAAATGAATTTCATAAAAGACCATATTCTAGTCATCCAAGTTATGAAAATATGCTAATAGCCATGAAAAATTCATATTATTCACCATGTATGAAGAGGGATGTGGCCAGATACATGGCTAAATGTTTAGAGTGCTAGTAGGTAAAAATAGAATTTAAGTATCCACTCAGATTTTGATAGCCAATAACCATTCTGGAATGGAAGTGGGAGGTAATTTCCATGGATTTTATCACATGTTTTCCAAAGAAAACTAGGTAAAATGAAGCTATCATGGTTGCAGTAAGCAAGTAGAGCAAGACAAATAACTTCGTGGTTGTCGTAAACTCATACAACAAGTTATATTTCCCAATGTTAATTTTTGAAACTAAAATTCCTCATTGAACAACTCAGATGCCTGAGATGATATTTGCATCAAATTTCTCTTTTGGAGAGGACCAAAATCGACCTAAAGATCACCAAATTTGGTTAAGCGGAAGCTAAGTTTTGAATTATTTTATTCATACATACATAATGGAATGGATCAGCCCTAACCACATGGGTGACTTCTTGGGTCAATCTTAACCCCAAGTAAACCTTGAAGAAATCCTACAAATAGAAGCAAACTCAAGTCCATTTCATCACATTGATCAAGTCATTTTTCTATTCTTCTCTTTTGTCTTGGTTCACACAAGTTCGACAGAAGGAGTTCACACATAGTTCGAAATCACCAACGAGAGGTTCACTATGAATTAGGGTTTTTTGGGTTATCAACACTAGCACACAACATGGAATTTTAGTCCCTGGATGCTGGAACATAGTGGACAAGACAATTTCGAGAGAGCCCTAGACGTTGGCTTACTTTCTTATGAGAGCCTCCAAGGGTTTGAAGTTAGATTGGGTTGCATTGGTCCTTGGACGCTCACATGAAGTGTCCCAGAGAGCATCCAAGCCATCCTGAGCGCACACACATCAACAATAAGGGAGCATCCAAGGGTTTCTGGTGTATTTCACCCCATACACATGCACAAATTCTTTCTTAACAAAATTGAGCGGTCACAATCACTCTCACAAAGTGTCCGAGAGAGTGTCCAGGGTGTTTCAGATGCACGCAAACAATTTTGATGAGAGCATCCTTGGTTCAGATCTAAGGTTTGATATCCTGGCTTCAATTGGCTTCAATGATCTGGTGGATCTGTGTTTCTCTCTATTGCTATTGATATCCATTGCAAACATATGCCTTGGGCTCATTGTACTCTATGTTAAAATATTTTTATGACGATCAATTAAAGAAGAATATTTGAAAGGGTCTCCCCCTTGTGGGGTTTTTCCCTGGTCTTGGATAAATATGTTGTCTCTTATGGTTGTTTTATTGTCTTCTTTGTCATTACATATGTTGTTCTTTCTTCAATTAAATTTATAATTGGTTATAATACTAATAATTGGATGCATTGTTAATAAAGAAGTAATTTGGGCTAAAGTAATTGATACAACATAGAACAATTAGAAAATTTAACACCAAATATTTATGAAAGAGATAGTGTTACTGCATGGAGTGCCCAAGAAAACAATTTTAGACAGGGATACAAAATTGACTTCTAAATTTTGGAAGGTGATGATTTTTGGATTAGGAATAGAACTAGATTTAGTACAACTTATCACCCATAGATAGATGGGAAAACTGAGAGGATAAACAAAATAATGGTGGACATCTTTAGGATGTATGTCATGCACCAACAAAGGAAGTGGGAAGAGTTCCTTTGTTAATTTTATGGTATGTTCTATGCTTGCGATAATTACTTCAATGTCTTATTAGCCCAATGGTAATTCATCTTTAGATTCCAATAGAAATCACAATAAACTTCAATATCAATCAATTAACATTCACTTTGGATAACATGGATAGTAATTGTAGATAGAACATCATCAACAATTCCCAAGAAGACAAGCCAAGAAAATTAACACAAAGGTTTAGGCCAATGCTAGGGAAAAGCTCCATAAGGGAAAAACCCAACCAATCCTTCTTATTTATTAATATCATTTTTTCAAAAGAGAGAGGATATCCAATTTAGTACAATAATTATAAATAAGAATTCCAAATCTGATCAAGAAAAATCTTGTTCCAAGTCTGCAATTTCTGAAGTAGATAGGAGAAATCAACATGCCCTAACCACAGAAGTCAATAATAGTAAAATAACCTCCAAATAATTTGGTCAAAAAAAGAAACTCAACCTCCCTAATAGGTCAAATTCAACCCAAAATAGTGAAGGAAACCAGTCAAACTTTAGTCAACTATTTTTAGTCTAGGTCTGTGATAAACACTGGTCAACCTGCCAAGAAATATTCGATCTATGTGCCAATGAATGCGACCTTCCCAAATAGAACTTCCTCAAGTAAAAAAGAAATCAAAAGAGCCCCAAAAACCCTCGATCAATGCTAGTCAATGTTTGCTGAAGCATAAAGTCAATGCATAAGATAAACAATCCAGTAAACCCTTTACACATGTGAGCGATGAAGCTGCCTCATAAGTGTATGAACCAATCAAAGGAGATTTTTTTTATTTTTATGATGAGATGCCAAAATGAGGAGGCCTTATGGTGTATTATCTTGTTCAACATGGGGGCCAAGGGTCACGTCTCTTGACCAATGATAGCCGACTTGTGGAGATGAGGCCGACTTGAAAAAGAACCATTTTGATAGGTGTAAAAATTATGATTTTTCAAGCGAATAATGATGTAATTAAGGGTAATCCATAGGTGTAAATGAGCCATCAAGGAGGGGAATCCAAGTGGGGGAATTAGCCCCTAGTTTCACTCTTTAACACTCCCTCTCAACTAGGGAGGAATTCCACCTGTCAACATCCATCCTCTGCTATTCCATCATGTTCATCATGTAACATCTCTGCAACGTTTCTTGTATGTGTTGAAGATTGATTTCATAGACCAATAAGGAAAAGTTTAAGAGAGTGGGTCATAAGACCATGAGACCCTCGCCAAAATGATAGAGGAAAGTCCTCATGTCTAGGGGATATAACCCCTACAATGCTTGATCCTTAGTGATCAAGCTGTTGAATATCATTCACCCTAGTAATAGGGAATTCAATAGTACTAGATCTAGTTTCACTCTTTAACATCCTCCCAATGGTGGAATTTTCTGATAACAATGGCTATAAAGTATCACTAAAAATGAGTCGATTTGAGCCTCTTTACATAATAAAATTCAATATACATATTAGCTAGAGTGTTCCAGCGAACATGGTTCATATTGGGCCTTATATGTTACAAGAAATGGAACATGAGATGGCAACTATAAGGTAGAAATAAAAGGTAGTTGAAGACACGAAAAAGATTTATGCGAAAAAAATATAGTGCACAAATATTTTAAAATTGGAGAACATGTCTACCTGTGTATTATAACAAAGAGAAGATCATTGAGAATTGGGTCTTATGCCAAGTTTAAACCATGATTTTGTGGGCCATTATAGGTTCTAGAGAGAATAGGACCAACGGCATATAGATTGACCTTGCCATCTACAATAAAGGTTCACGATGTTTTCCATGTTTCTTTACTTAAAAGGTATGTACATGAAACTAATCATGTTATTGATTGGTCTATGCTATAGGTAGAACTAGATGAAGATTTCTAGATGAAAACATTGTGCATTCTATATCAGAGGAAAATCCCAGTTTGGAATCGAGTAATAGAGCAGGTTAAGGTGCAGTGGAAGCACTTTGGTCTAGAGGAGGCCACATGGGATATGGTTGAGAAAATGAGGGTATCACACCCATTTTTTTTTTGCTAGTTAAGAAAATTTAAATATGAAGGAAAATAAATGTAAAAGAGCTATGTATATAAATCTCATGGTGAAATTTTGTGCCTGGTATAGGGCCTGGAAAAATTGTATTCGAATATAGAACACCAAGGACAGTGTTTCTTGAAGGGGGTGGGGTCTGTGACAACCCATTTTTGTAATCTCATTTGTAATTATTGTAATAAATTTATCTCACATAATCAATGAAAACTTGGTAATTGGATGAGAACGTGGACATGGATTTAGAGTCTTGAGGAGAAGATCACTTGCGAATCAAGGGAATTAGAGTCATTTTATTTATTGGCCACCATATTCTAACTAGCTCTTTATTCAACAATATGGAATTCTAATCCTTTTATTTATTGTCCAATATGTGATTCGATGGAGTCAGGGATTGCCCAGGGCAGTATTGTAATAAGAGTCAATGATTCATCGGTGGAAGCAATGTATACACAGACACAAGAAAAATAGGGGGAATTTTTTTTGGAGGATTCTTCATCTTTGACGGGTAACTAGAGGAGAAGGAACGTTACAATGAGGAATAAATGACTCACAATTGAGTATTAGCATGTTGGGTTCAACATGGTTGCATTATCATTGATAAGTGTCATACACCTGGTTTTGGGTTATGGATGCTTCTGTGTTGGGCTAGGCACACAAGGATATTCAAGTGGAGGTGAAAAGTTCTTTGGATGCCTGGTAAAGGGTGGAGATTTTGTATCCTTTGGGTTCCTGATTTGTAGAGGGTAATATTTATGTTTTCCTTAAATTGATTGTGATATTTGGAGTTGATAACAGTGTGCTCTGGAATCCCGGTAAAGGGTGGAGACATTAGAAGCAATAATGCCTGTTTAAGTAGGTGGGGACATGGTGGTTGTTGGGACAGGGTCCCCTGGGTCCAATTTTGACTAAGATATTGTAAATTCTCTTCACTTTGAGGAGCTGAGTGCAAGTAGTGTAGGTCACTAGAAGTCAAGGGGTTTTAGGAAGGTCAAAGCCCGTTAGTTTTTGTATTGTTTTGAGCTTCGCCCACGGGTTTCAAACCATGGAATTGTAATGACAACAACCATATAAAAGGGTGTCTTAGCATGTCTAAGGAAATAAATCAGTAGAATGGGATTGGATATGCTTTGAGTTAGTAAAGGTATGATCTTTCTGTATTTTTGGCGAAGAGGAAGGCTCCAACATCTAAGTGAGTGGAGACCTTGGTAAGTCTGCAACTGAGTGCAGAAGCCCTTGTAACCATGTGTGCATGATCTAGAAAGTTTTTATATTGAGGATCTAAAGTAATAAAGAGTATTTGAAGTGATTATGTGTCCAATTTATATACTTAAGTGTTTTCTGTATTTACAGGCAATTAAATGCCATTTATTAGTATTTTGTATTTACTACTCTGAGAAGATCTAGATCTACCATTATACGTTATTTAATGCATGATTAAACCCTTATGTGAAGTTCATAACTCTGTTTAATTAAAAATTACTTTAAGTTTATGGATTTCAAGGATAAGGGTTCGTGATGGCCAGACTAGGCCTGAAACTGAAGAAATGCTTTGACCCCACATCACATAGCCTTCTGGATGCAGAAACCTAGTTTTAGCAACCCCCAATACTGCCTCGAGTGAGATTATAACATGTGATAAGAAGGTTGTTTCCGAAAGGGACAGTAGTGTAGGGTTTTTTTTGGTTAGTGCAGCTAACTCTGAACCTAGGTCCAAGCCCGCTCAAGCCAACAATGGTCTCTAGATTCCTGATAGTAGTGGATTCATTCTAGTTTTATTCCTTTGAGTGCTTCTCCTCAAACTTTAAATTTTGCTCAGGGGTGGTTGATTGCAAGATATATTAGTAGTGCATTTAGCCTACGGTTAGGTGGAGAGTTGAAGTCCCACTCTCAGTTCTAGTTACATAATAATTCAAGGTAAGTGTGTACTTGTTCCTTCTTGTCTATTTGTCAATGGGAATGTTCTACAACTCTATCAAAGAAGGAATATGAGTTTTTTATTATCTTGATATTCTTTCTATTTTATGGAGTCAATTTAATAACTAGTGTGATTTTTATGAATATAAGTTAACTATTATGGTGCTTGAATTTCCATGTCTTAATTGTTGTATTTAACATGGGACTTTGGTGTCAAAGTGTTCTTGGTATTGGATGTTAAGGACAATATTGTATTTATTTATGAGCTAATATAACTCATTTTTATGTAACTAGGTGATTTCATGTCTGATGTTGTTTCTCTTAGAGACAACCCTCGAGTTGAATAGAAGGATCAATGCCTAGGACATATTAATGTATCTTGAAGATAAATTAGTGTTGCTCAAGAGATAAATGTAAAATGATTTAACTCTGGTTCAATTACCTTACAAAGAAGCAAATAACATTTTATACATTGAAATTTTTTTATCCCCAATACTTAATGTTCAATTATGGTTCATGACACACAAAGAGTGCAATTTCATTGGTTTTTGCAATATAGGTGAAAGAGGAAATAAAAGAAGAGAAACCCAGTGCATAGGGATGGACAGACACATAATACTATGCACCAAATTCTAGTAGAATCACGACAAGATAAATGAAATGAAAGTAAAAAACATGGAGGGCATATTAAGGCCTTCAATCCCACACATTACAGATACCAGTTTCCATAGCATAACATAGGTAAATCTGTTATACAAGATTGAAATCAAACGACTACAATTACACAATTTCTGAGATGAAGGAAAAACATATGAAATAATAAATAGATAAATTATTATATACTACACATATCAATGCTTGGAATCACCCAAAAAGTTCTTCATTAATATTCAAGAACAACACACATCTCATAAGCTCTAGAACTTGCAAAATTTGCAAACAAACTTCAACCTCTGGGATAGAAGATCAAACCCCAACAAATGAGTTCTTCATCTCTTTTATAGGGAGAGTCCAAACTAAAATAGTTACAAAAATATGTTATAGTCGTACAATTGTCTAAGATGCTCAACTTTGCAAGCATGCCAATGACCTAATTATCCTAATTATTACATAGCAAACTTGATTCCCTCCTCAAAATAAAATATTTACAAAATTGGAAAAGATAAAATTGTCATGATGCTCGAAATAGAAAAATATTCATTGTTGGCTCTCTTGATCTCTTGAACTGGATCTATGATCCACTACCCAAATCATGGTGGCTTGACAGTTGAACACTTCCTTGGCAAAAAAATTGAATGTCTAGAAGCATCTCTAGCTCTGGAAGGGAACATGGCTTGATTTGCATTCAGTTGTTCAATGTAGCCTCTCACAATGGTGGAAACATAAAGATATCGGTAAGTGACTTTAAAACTAACCAATTGGTGTAAGGTTTGACCAAAAAATTCCAGTTGGCTTCGAGATCAACTTTGCTCAATTGTTTAATCCTTTTTGTGCATTCGGCCCTCTATTCAAGCCAATTCTTGAGCAAGCTTTCAACATCTAGAAGAGAATCCTCTAGATAGCTAGAGACCAGATTTGATTCAAGTAAGGATTCATTAATGGATTTAACTAGGACATTTGACATTTCACGAGCACTACTGATGATATTTTTAACTGAATGTATCCTGACTTTCCATGCCTTAAGAATGATTTATTTACAAATTTTATCAATTTTGGGAAGGTCAAATTTCCTCCCTTCAACACTATTTTTCCATTCTAACATTTCATTGAGATATTTCTTAGCTTCATCATAACATGAAATTATTTCTACTAACTCATCGGTCATATTATTTCCCAATCTGCATTGTTCATGAATCAAACTTAATCTCTCACAAAATAATTGTTGTTGCCTCTATAGTTGTACATTTAAATCATGGGCCTCCTGTTTGAAATTATTCAGCTGAAGGGTCCCAACTTGTAATTGTTCTATTTTCTATTGGGATTTTCTGAGTTGTTTATATTTTTCCTTGATCTCCTATGTATGTTGAGTCTAAAGAGAATTGAAAAACTTTTGCAGTTCTGCAAGTGAAATTTCCTTTTGATCCAATTGAGCTTGCCACTATGCTATGAATTGTTCTTCCTTATTAATGAATTCTTGTTCCATAGTGGAAATCTTCTCATCCTTTTCCCTTAGTGATTCTTTCACTTCAATCACTTTGTCCATGGTGGTAGAAGCATATGCACCTATAAATTGTGTCAACTTACCAAGTTCATCGACAATGGTAGCTGAGGTATCCTTCCAAAGATCTTCAAGAGGAGTAGCTTGTGAAGTTTTCCCTGGGAATAATTCCTGGTAATAATCCATATTCCTTTTCTTCCTTCCTCTTTTTAACATTCCTTTATGCACATGGATGTAAAAAATTTCCACTGGAGGGATCTCTTCAATGTTGAGAAAGATCTCTAAAGTAGGATTGACTAGGTAACCAATGGTGTCTTCTCAGTGGTAGATTTCTGTTGAATGATGTATTACTAAGAAGAGGGATTACTTAATGGAGTATGTTGTTGAATTTTTTTTTTCCCTCTAGGATATCCTTCTCTTCACTTTCCTTGGACAGTTTCAACGCCTGATCAAACTGGTCCTAGACCTATTCCATTTTTAGGTATACAGTATGCATCTATCCTCCAGGATCTGAAGAACGATTTATTTCCATTTTTGTTGTTGAGGAGGAACCATTGGTTGGGAGGAAATCTCATGTTGAGTTGATGTTGTAGTGCCCTTTAAAGAATCTAATGATAGGGGGCCAATCTTGCATTTCTAAAAGAGAGGATTTGTTCTTGCTCCTAAACTGATAATTCCTCATCCACCCTTTTTAAAATTGAATTATAAGAAGATTCTTTGGCGAATAAGTCATCAAACTTATTTTCTTCATGGAGGAATCTTTTAATACCAGCTTCTAGGGCAACCTGTTTCGCTACTCCATCCGGGTCATCAGGCCTAGTGAGAATGATGGCTAAATTTAATACCTCAATAGGTTTCAACTCCTTTTTAGCATGCCCATAATTGGCTAAAGAGAAGATTCCAAAAGGTAGAGGGAATTGAGACCAAAACTTCTTCTTGGTGTCTTTCAAGGCTTTGTTAATGCCATGACCAACTGTTTGGTATGCTACTTCCCTCAATATCAGCTTGTATGGAACATAAATATGCAAGAAATGTGCGTGTGCATAGTTGTCTAATAATCTGATATACATAAATGAATCTTCACCAAATCAATTCCCATTTTTATTAAGGTTTTCCATAGCCTCTTGAGACATCCTTGGGGGTTTGGTTCCCAATATAACTTCATAAATTGGGATCATGACCCTGTGAAAAATATGATAAAAATGACCAAAATAATGTGGTTTCCTTTTCTCCTGACAATATCAGAGTTTACATCAACATTTTAAAATAATTTTTTGATGTCTTCGCTTGGTCATATGAGGAAATGCCTAGTATTGATCCAGCTATTATGGTGCATGAAATACTCGCGTATCCTGGTGTGAATCTTGTTCGCCAATGGCTTCGTCCTGTGCATCCCAAGAAGGTTGATGCTATTAAGGAAGAAGTTTAAAAACTTCTAAAAGCTCATTTTATTTACCCTATCCCATTGACAGATTGGGTCTCTAATATTGTCCTTGTTACTAAAAAGCGGGGCACAATCCGAGTTTGTGTTGATTATTGCGACATCAATCACGCATTCCTGAAAGATAACTATCCCACTCTGTTTATTGATCAAATCATTGATGAGTGTGCTGTGAGTAAGATTTTCTCTTTTATGGATGGTTTTTCAAGTTACAACCAAATCAATATATTACCCATTGATCAACACAAGATGATCTTCATCTGTCCATGGGGGACTTTTGCCTATAATCCCTTTCGACCTAAAAAACACTGGTGCTACCTTTCAGAGAGCAATTTCATATGCTTTTCATGACATTAAACACATTGTTTAACCTTATCTAGACGACTTACCAACTCATTTTGCTAAGTGTCGTGACCATCTAAACCACCTTCGAGCCATCTTTTTGCGTTGTCAACACTATAGTATTTGTCTTAATTTGCATAATTGTGTTTTCTGCATAGAATCTGGTCAGATTTTGGGTTTTGTTGTGTCCAAAGAAGGTATCTGAATATATCCTCTAAAATTTGAGGCTATTATAAATTTACCCCCTTCCTACGCCGTTGCACCAATTCAAAAGTTTACAAGGAAAGGCTAATTTTCTTCATCGCTTTGTCCCTAACTACACTACACTTGCCAAGGGATTTACCTGTTTTCTCAAATAGGGGATCCCATTCATTTGGGATGAAATTTCCCAATGCTCCTTCGATGCTCTAAAGCAAACACTCATAAGTGCTCCTTTATTGCATCCCCTCGACTATTGTCGTGATTATTTCCTCTACTTGGCCACAGTCGACAATACCATTTCTATGGTATTGGTCCAAGATGATGATGATGACAATGAACATGTGGTTTATTATTTAAGTCAAAATATTATTGACACTGAAAATCGATTTTCTCATGTCGAGAAACTTGCCTTGGCAGCAATACATGATGTTCAGCAATTTCTCCATTACATTCTTCTACGAAAAATCATAGTGATTTCTGACTACAATCCCATGACTTATATTTTGGCTCATCAATTGATTGGGGGTAAATACTCTAAATGGATTGTTATCCTACCAAATAAAATAAATCACTCGTTTTTTCCAAATTGATTTGCGCCCTTCCTTCTACAAACACCTCCA
This sequence comes from Pinus taeda, assembly GCA_000404065.3. NCBI lineage: Eukaryota > Viridiplantae > Streptophyta > Pinopsida > Pinales > Pinaceae > Pinus > Pinus taeda. Next base: position 396,904 of record APFE030956152.1, on the reverse strand, counting down.
TTGATTTTACTGAATAGATTCCTGATGAAACTTTGTTTCTCATCAGTACTCTCGAACTGTGGTATGGAGATGTCATTATTTATCTTCAAACCCAAACCTTCCATTCTGATTTGTCTCGATCTGACCGACGCCGCATCTGGCATCAGTCTCATCCTTATCGGATTATTAGGGATACATTATACCGAGTCGGTGTTGATTTTGTTCTTCGCAAATGTCTAATGCTTGAAGAGGTTGAACGAGTCTTGAATGAATACCACTATGGGGCATGTGGTCGTCACATGTTAGGCTATGCCACTACTTAGAATATCCTTCACGTCAGTTATTTATGACCTTCCATCTTCAAGGATTGTATTCTGGTCATTCAAAAGTACCCTGAATGTTAGATTATAACCACAAACAACGCACCTCGCCATTACCCTTACACCCAGTTGTTACCATTGGCCCATTTGTTAAATGGGGCATAGATTTCATGACATGTAACCCTCGCTCAGCTGGGGGCATGTCTATATCATCATCGTCATCGACTACTTCACTAAATGGTCTGAGGCGATGCCTACATATAATGTTGAGAGTATCACTACACTGTAGTTCCTCTTTAACCATGTCATTGTTCATTTGGGTGTCACTCAAGCCATTTTCACTTATCACAGATCACATTTTCATCAATACATGACAGCAGAGTTGACTACTTAGTTGGGTCTTCGCCATGATAGCTCAACTCCTTACTATCCATAGGCCAAAGGCAAGTTGAAGCAATTAACAAATTTTTGATTACTATGCTTCAATGAACCACTGGGAAGCATAAAAAGGATTGGCATCTAATGTTATTCTCATCTCTTTGGGCTTACCAAACTTTGGCTAAGACAACCATTAATTTCACTCCATTCTATTTGGTTTATGGTTTAGAGGCGACACTCCTGATCGAGTGTGAAATCCCTTCGTTAAAATTAGCTATCAAACTACTCCCCGATACCTCACCTAAAGAGGAGTGGTTACTTTATCTCGAGAGGCTTTATGAGACACGTTGTATTGTTGCAATGGTGATTGAAGCACAGAAAAATGAGTTAAAGCCCATTTTTATCAAACTATTTCTCTATACATTTTTGCTGAGGGTGACTTGGTCCTGTTGTATGATCAAGCCAACGATAAGTTGGGAGCTAGGAAGTTTGAACATATGTGGCATGGGCCATATATTGTCAAACATGTCTTGCAAAAAGGTGCCTATGAGCTAGTTGACTACGAAGGTAATGAATTTTCACAGCCCCACAATGGGTTGTATCTAAAAAATTATTATGCGTGAGTTTCGTGTAATTATTTTTGTACATTAGTGTGTGAATTCATTGGTGTGCGGTTTTTATTTTTTAGTGTAATTGTTTTCTTTGTATACATGTTTCTTCTGCTTACCTTGTGTTCCACTTAGTTTGTAGATGTCGTCAAACCATTATGTTGGTTTTGTTGATGGTTCTTGTCATAGCACATGAAACTTATCTTCCGCAGCTTGGGCACTCTTTACCCCTAATGGCGAGTTGATCAATTTACAAGGTATTTGTCTGGGATAGACAATTAATCATATTGTTGAGTACAATGCAGTTATTGAACTGTTATCAAAAGTAGTTGCTCTTGGCATTAGAAATTTATTTGTAAACTTAGATTCAAAACTCGTTGTGTTACAATTGAATAAACATTACTCAGTAAGAAATCCACAAATTTTGCGTATGTATCTATGTGTCCAATTACTAGAAAGAAATTTTGATTTTATCACATATCAACACATTCCACGCAATTTGAATACATTAACAGATGCATTAGAAAATTATGTTATTGATAGACATTTGCGTAATTTATAAAACTGATCATATCATCATGATGCATGAACACATAAGTAGAAAATAAAAACATGCATATGTATATGTATGTATGGTATCTTATATAATATATATATATATATATATATATATATCATTTGTCAAAGTTTTTTCATCAAAATCTCAAAAAACAACGTGTTCCAAAACACATGGATTTCAAATCTTACAATAGTGCAAAAACAACTAGAAAGACTATTCACCCACATGATGCTCGTGATAACACAAGAACGCTCTAATCACTCGGCCTAATAACTGACGCAATCTCACAGATACTCCTATTGTATGCCTATGGTATTGTAGTGGCATGTCATCTATAGTCGCATATTCTGGAATCCCTTAGGTGATGACTTCCTGATTTCGTTCCACCTCTACCATGGGATCTTCTCCTTCCTTATATGGAGCATTTTCTATCTGATGTGCTACTCATCGTGTTATTAGAGACATTCCAGGAGGCCTTTCTGGTCCTACATCTACACATTTATCACAAGTTAATTCTCAGGCACACTTTAATAAAAACAAACTCATAAAACTTGAAAAATCCAAAAAACAAGTTTTACCTACATTAGTCCATTGTTCACCCAGTGGTAGAGCGAGATCTAGATCCCATCTGAAATGTGTGCCTGCATAGGCATAGTCATGCATAATGATCATTTTGCGACACAACCAACTAAAAAATGATGGAGGTAAATGCATTTGATGGCCCCCTCCTCCTCGAGGCATGAGCTCACTCCATCTGAGAAACCTCAGATCTTTTGGAGAAGGATTAGACACCTCTGTCCACTGATACCAAAATAGGGGCACACGCTCTAGAAAGAAAGTGGACAAGATTGAACTAAAGTTGAACTTCTTTACATTCCCCCACTTATCTTTGGTGAGTTGCTCTTCATGTTGGCCAATAACCCATCACGCCAGTTGAACATTTTTGGGGTAAGGTAGTCTACTGCATACTGGAATTGAGATTTCAAAATCTTGTGTGAAGCCTGTGACCCAACTATATGAGCCATGGTGTGTATGATTGTCCTCAAGGGAGGATTGCTGATAGTGAGTATCTTCACCTTCCTGCTCATTGTTGTCTTTTCACCCCAGCAATGTATCCTAATTAGGGCATTGGAGCTCTCACCTCTATGAAAAGATTTGAAGAGTTGAACCTTTCCCATCTTCTAGACAATCTAGTAATGAAGTAGATGTCCACTACTTCCAACTCTAGTTCTTAGTCTCCAATGGGGAATATCTCCTGATCAACATCTCATAAACTGATCAAGTAGTGTAGCAGCTCGTTTTGGGATCTGAGTCCTATGGTTCAAAATAATTTCAGCAGCCCATAGTTCCTCAAAGCATTCATGCATTCCGGATCTTGGGTAGCCTGGTGATCTTTTGCCTCATGGCCTCTTTCCTTCCATTTGATGACCATGTTGTCGAAATATCTTGCAAAATAACCATTAACAGTGATTAGATACTTTTCCATGGGTAAAAGATCAAAGATTTTGCTCAAAAGAATAATTTTTTCTTCAAATATTTCGCCCCACGGCTAGTGTGACTATTTTGATTAATCGCGCACTGGCAGTGCGAGAGCCTTTTGGGCTCAGGGGCAACCAACGCGAGTCCAATGAGAAAACCCACGATGGTCGCCCCCGATATAAAAAATTGTATTCCTCTCTTTTGGAAAGCAAAAACTCAAATAAAAATCATGAAAAAAAATAAAATTCAAGATAAAATATAGAGCTCTTTCCTGCAGCTGACGGTTCGTGAAATGATGCCTTGGATCTCCCACACTGCTCACCTGAAAATTGAAGAAAATGGGGTAAAATGCACTCTCCAATTTATTCCAAGTGAAATGGTAAAAATGATTTTAGTTTTGGTCTATTTATAAGTTTTAAAGATATTTTTAGAAATATTTTATTATTTTTCTTGATATCAGTGGTGTGTGGTTGTACTTGTGCAATTACAGGTCCTTTTTGGTGGATACAGTGATCATTTTTTATTGATTCAACGAGTTTTTATTTTTTTCAGACTTGTTAAAGATAAATGAAAAAGGAACCACCCTAGAGTCATATTTAACCTCTTTTCTGACTCTCAAAATATGAAAAGATCACCAAGTACTTGTCTTTTCGAACTCATTAAATTAAATGAATTGACATCATCTCAGTATACGTTTACCCCTTTTCAGGCTAAGATTGACTATGTATGAAAAAGGTACACCTTGGTCCATATGGTTAAGAGGTTCTCTTGAATATTGTTTTCTACCTTTTCAGGTTCGAGAGACAAATTACAAAAAGGGACATGATGGAGTTTTCTTTTTTGTCTCTTTTTCAAACTCTCTAAATATGAAAAATATACTGAGTTATCCTTCCACCAGACATGCTAAAAATTTAACGGTGAAAGACTTGTCACCATGACAAGACCAAGTTTATTCTTCATAAGACTCGTAAAACTTACTAGGATAGGATTCATTCGAAGAATGAACTTATATGACAAGCATATGTTATCCCCTTCAAGCTTGTGATTTAAAAATTAATTGGGGTACTCGCTAGAAATAGTGGGGAAAGATGAAAATAAAACATCCCTTGTATAGGCAGCATGTCGCTCTTGAACATGACACTTATCTATTTCTCGTGTCAGGTTTGGGATATCCACACTCAGTCACTTTTCCTTCTGGGTTCGGGTGATCCATTTTTCCTCTCATCTAACTATTCCATTTCGTCATCATGACCCTTGGTATTATATTGAGTCAAATGCTGCCACACTCTGGAGTCGTGTCACCGATGTTCAAGAGAAGTCCTATCTACAGTTTATTACCTAGACATTGTATGACCCTTTTCTACAGCCTTGGATCCTACTCATTTCATTCCACTTTATTCCTTGTTTCATGTCGATGATGGGGGAATCATCATGGCTCTCCTTCGATGAGTCACTTCCTGTCGACTTCATCTCATTATCCAGGAAGATAGCTTAGAGACTCCCTTTCAGTACCTTAGAGCTTGTATGCCTCAATGGCAAGTTCTTCGCACCCAATGACAGGTTTTCATAATTGGACTTCGATTGGATGATTCCAAGAGTGTTCAACTTCATATTCATTTTCATATTCACAGATTGTACTGGAGTACCTTGAGAGCCATTGTCATTACTGGTGGTTTCTCTCGTGCCTATTAAAGGCCCACATCATTGTCCAGTAATCATGTGGTTTTCTAGCATGTTTGACTTTAATACATTCATTTGAATGTTAGAATTCATACATTGATCGAGTTGGGATGGAGCACAAGGCCCTGAGTTTTGTCGGATATGACTCAAGTTGCATGGAGTTATTTATTATTCATGATTGTACACATGTTTCTTCTATACAGATGGTTGTGACCATACTGTGGGACTTTATATTTGTGATGATCCTACTATATCGAGTGGTTTCTTCCAAACCTTGGATCTTAGATTTACATATGATCCTTCTCATTCATATGGTTGCGCCCATGCCATGGATATTTTCACATAGTCCTTTCTATCCGGATGGCTGTTTCCATACCGTGGATTCATGTTTTGATATCAGATATGTATATGTGTTCTTGATTTGTATGTATCCTAAGAGTGTTTTTTCTCATCCTTGCAAAATCTCATAAAGCATCTCAACCATCACTCTTTGTTCTGCCTTCATGCTTTAGGGGGCATCTATTACACAGTGTTTTTTCACACCTCCTGAACTTCCCTGTGTCATACCCCAAAGTGCCCAAAACTTGGCAATCATGCAGTGTACCCATCCCAATATACAACTCAGATCCTCCCTAAAACACTGATGGAAAAATGCCTTGAGCCTTCCCTAAAGAAAAGGTCTCTCAAACCCCAATTTTAGGATCATCGCAACCCTGACACTGGAAACCCATGCCAATCATTAGTTGCACTGTACTAGTCTTGTGATGCTAGTGTGCTTTTGGCTTGGATACCCATGATGATCCCTAAAAGACAATTTTTCCCAAAGAGGACAAGAAGCTTAATGATCTATAGGCTTCCAAAACGACAAGCTGGAGATTGTTCAGTATGGATGTGGTCAAATTCTCCCAATTTTCCCCTATGTTATTATTCCTATGAGCTACCTCCTTGAGATGAGGGCCTTCCCCTATGTTTGGATAGATCCTAACTCCCTCTCTTTGCCTATATATTCATCCTCTCCCATTCCCAAATGGTTGGTCTTTGGCTATTTTCACTCTTATGCTAAGATATTGCATACATGCTACTCATTTGGCTTGAAAAAGGAGTGCTTGGAGAGCTTGAGCTTGGACATGGACATTCACTCAAGGAGAGATTATTGACATCAAGGCTTGGTTGTATGATTCCTCCTTTATTCTATTAATATATAAAACTATTGGTTCACTTTCCATAAATGTTTGTGTCAATGCATCATTTATCTTAATGCTCCTTAATCTGCTAAGTGGATTACTTTTGATTATGCTATTTGTATTTGTATGCTTTGTTGTGTCTTTGATCTCTTGTGCATGCATTAAAATGCTGTGAGTAGTAGGACTAAGTCTGAGGTGCAAGAAATTTGAGGTCTTCAACAAAGGAGGAAGTTATAGCATCAGAACGAGGTAGGCCATCTTCCTCTTCTCTCATTTCGATTGTAACTTAGGAAAGTGTCTTGTAGACTATCACGTAGGTTGCTAGTCCCACTCATTGGGCTAGAGGGATTGTCTCTGTCCACAGAGAGGATTTACCTAGACATCACTATAGAAGCACATTTGAATGTATTAGCATTGGGTTCATAAAATATGTTATTGGGCATGTATTGGTTTTATCCTCATAGAACCAAGGTTGATTGTTATGAAAAAGCTATTGGGTGTGTTGATGACAATGGGGAATAAAGAGTCTTGCAAGGTAAGAAGAAATCCACATCAGTTAGGATGGTGACAACTATGAAAGCAAAGTGTATCCATAGGAAAGGTGAAAGCTATTTGTAGTACAAATTTATAGTGATAAGGGTAAGGAGGTTGAGGACACAGATGTGTTGACCAAGTACCCAGTGTTGCAATAGTTCAAGGAGGTATTTCCTGAGAACATTACAGAGTTGCCACATCACGGGGAGGTAGACATTTCAATTGAGTTAGTACTAGGGGCAACTATATCATTGAAAACACCTTACCAGATGGGCACACCTAAGTTAGTTGAGTTAAAGTTGTAGTTGAAGGAGACATTGGACAAGGGGTACACTAGGCCAAGTGTATCACCTTGGGACGCACCAATATTGTTTATCAGAAATAAAGATGGTACCCTTAGATTATGTATTGACTACAGGAAATTTAACAAAGTGACTATCAAGAACATATACCCTTTTTCGAGGATTGATGACTTGTTCGATCAATTGAAGGGAGCAATATTGTTCTCAAAGATTGATCTGAGATCCAGATACCATCAGGTACGCATCAAAGAGGAGGACATATACAAGACTACATTCAGGACCGGGTATGGGAATTATGAGTTTGTTGTTGTTCCATTTGGCTTAACTAATGCTCCAACTACATTCATGTGTTTGATGAATAGTGTGTTGCATCTATATTTGGATAAGTTTGTTATTGTGTTCATTGACGATATACTAGTATATTCTAAAAATGAGGAAGATCATGTCAAGCATTTAGCAGTAGTATTGAGGTTGTTGAGAGAGAATCAGTTGTATACTAAGCTCAGTATATGTAGATTCTTTCATAATGAGGTACACTACTTGGGGCATGTTATCTCCAAGGAGGGAATTGCAGTAGATCCAGAGAAGATAAGGGCCATCATGGAGTGGGTAGATCCTAAGAGTGTGGATGAGGTGAGATATTTCATGGGTCTAGAAGGTTATTATAGGAGGTTCATCAGGAAATTCTCACAGACTTCTTATCCTATCATAGCATTGTAGAGGAAAGGTAAGAAGTTAGAATGGACCGAAGAGTGTCAGGCTAGCTTTAAGCAGCTTAAGAAGTTGTCGACACATGCACCCATGCTACAGATTGTAGATCCATACAAAGAGTTCGTAGTATGTATAGATTCTTGGAAGAGAGGACTTGGTGGAGTCCTTATGCAGGATGGATAGGTGGTATGTTATGAGTCTCGAAAACTAAATGAGCATGAGCAAAAATACCCAACACACGATCTTGAGCTAGCAACAATTATACAAGCATTCAAGATGTGGAGGCACTATCTTCTTGGTAGCTGGTTTGTTCTTATGAATGATCACGTTGGGTTGAGGTATTTGTTTGACCAGTCGAATCTGAATGCTAGACATGTTGGATGGTTGACCATGATCAACAAGTTTGACTTCAAGATCAAGAACATCAAGGGTAAAGAGAACATGGTGGCAGATGCTCTTAGCAAATGGGTACAGGTACATCACTTGGTAACTATGAACTCCTATGGGATAAATTTACAGGATAAGATCTTGTAGGCAGGACAACAGGATGTCAGGTATATGGAGATTATGCATAGGTTATAGCAGGGTGATAGTACATGTACAGGTACAAATGTAGGTATAGGTACATGTAGTGGTACAGGTGTAGGTGGAAGTAAAGGTAAAATCACAGGTACATGTACATGTACAGGTGCAGGTGCATATGGCATGGACTATTGTCTTACAACAGAGAGATTAGTCAGGTTCTGAGACAGGATATACGTACCAGATGGTAGTGAACTCAATAAGGTGATGTTGAGGGAATTTCATGCGAAACCTTATTCAGGTCACCTAGGTTATCATAAGACACTCACAGTGGTGAATAGATATTACTATTGGCCGAACCTGAAGAGGGATGTAGTAGAGTTTGTGGCGAGATGTTTTGACTGTCAGTGAGTGAAAGAAGAGTGTAAACATCTAGGTGGAATGCCATAGCCAATTTTTATTCCCTAGTGGAAATGGGAGGTCATTTCCATGGATTTCATTAGAGGATTACTAAAGACAGTGAAGCAACATGATTCCATCATGGTCATTGTTGACAGATTAAAAAAGGTTACACACTTTGTTCTAGTGAAGTCTACATTGTTAGCTAGTGATGTGGCACAGGTATTGATCCGAGATGTGGTTAGACTACATGATGTTCCGAAGAAGATTGTGTCAGAAAGGGATGTGAAGTTCACTTCCAAATTTTGGAGGGATTTATTTATAGGTTTGGGCATAGAGTTGGCCTTCAACACAATTTATCATCCGCAGACAGATGGGTAGACAAAGAGGGTTAACAAGATATTGGAGGACATGTTGAGAATGTATGTGATGCATGAGCAGAGGAAGTGGGAAGAGTATCTCCCTTTTGCTGAGTTTGCATACAAAACAGTTATTCAGAGTTACTGAGGATGAGTCCCTTTGATTCATTGTATGGGCGAAGTTGTAACACTCCCATTAGTTGGAGTGATCCAGTTAGCAGAGCATTGATTGGACCAGATATGTTGGCAGACATGGAACAAGAGATGCAAGTGATCAAGAAAAATCTTAAGGGAGCACATGATAGGAAAAAGAGCTATGTTGATAGGAACATGTTGTTCAAGGAGTTCCATGTTGGGGAACATGTGTACTTGCACATCAAACCAAAGAAGAGCTCCTTGCGGATTGGCTCATGTGCCAAGCTGGCACTACGGTTTTGTGGACCCTTCAGTATCATTGAGCAGATTGGGCCAGTAGCCTATTGAGTTGCACTGCCTCTGACATTGAAAGTCCATGATGTTTTCCATGACTCTTTGCTTAAGAAGTATGTTAAGGATGTTGATCATGTGATTGACTGGTATGTATTGCAAGTAGAACCAGATGGAGAATTCCAGCTGAAGCCTCATTGTATATTGCAGAAAAAGGTGCTCATGCTTCAAAACCGAGCAATAGAGAAAGTTAAAGTGAAATGGAAGCACTTTGGGCCTAATGAAGCTACATGGGAGATGGCAGATCAGATGCGGGCTATGTATCCTTCCTTGTTTTCCAGTTGAGGCAAAAGCTTGATATGGTGGTTTGGTGGTTTCTTTATGGTGGTTTAGTATTTGCTTATGATGGCTTGGTATATGCTTTATGGTGGTTTAGTATTTTCTTATGCTGGCTTGGTATATGCTTCATGGTGGTTTAGTATTTTCTTTATGTTGGTTTAATATATGCTTTATGGTGGTTTTATATATGCTTTATGATGGTTTGACTCATGCTTTATGATGGTTGATATATGATATATGATGTTTTGATATATGCTATATGATGTTAGTGTATATTTGATATATGTTTGGTATATGATTTGGCTTATGTTTTGGTATATATAATTTTGATGATGCTTTTAAATGTACACCCATGCATGGAAGTAAATACCGTAATGAGTTGTGTCATAAAGCTCCACTATGCGGTATCTTGTCCTGGTGTCATGATGTTATGTCTTGAGTAGGTATTTCATTGTAAATATTGCATCGAGCTATGTTATAAAGATCCATGAGCAGTATGTCTTCTTTCAACATGTTGCTAAGGTACATGTGTGAATGAACATCGAGGATGGTGTCCCCTAAGGGGGAGGGTTCTGTAAAAGCCTTGGTGAAAATTCCATGTAATAAATGTTAAAAACAATAACCACAGATAACTGGGACACTTATTCCAAGCTGAATGTTGGGAAAGACATCCTAGGGGGTGTTTATTTGTTTTTTTATGGTTAAGGAAATTGGCAAAGGCAATGGCTAAGGAATTAAAATGGAATTCTAGCACATTTATTTATGAAAATAATGGAAATTGGGAGAAAAAGGAGGTGAAAGGTCACAGGTTGCATGTGAGGAGGAAAATGAAGGAAAATAATGGAAAATGAAGAAAATAGAGGCCTCATTCATAAAAAGGCTTTTGAGGATTAGTTGGTAACCTTTTGTTAGTTTATCTTTGGAGATCTCTCATTATTCTCTCTCTCTCTCTCATACAATTGGAAACTTAGAGTTTTCTTGGAGCACTTTGGCATTGGAGAAAGAAAGGAAAAGAAGGCAAGAGGAAGCAAAGATCAAGTAGGGAAAGGGAGGATCAAGCAGCTACAACAGGCTTCATTGTAGGTATCCACTTGCATGTGTATTTTCCTTGCTATATTTGGCATGCATGGGATTTGATGTGTTTCTTTTCTACCATGGCATGGATTTTTCTAGGTGTGATAGTATTTTCAGCCTAGTCTTGCCATTTCCTGATAGCTTTGATGAGATGGGTTCTCTAAAGTGGTTTGTGTGGGATGGCGAGATTGAATTTTAAGTTGAGTGGGGTGTCTCTCTAAATTGATAAAAACATGGTGGTAGTGATCCCTGAACTAGACTGAGGATGCACGAAGCCATTGGCCTAGTAACCCCTGAACCAAACTGTGGGTTGCAATAAAGCCAAATTGTGTGCCTTGGTGGTCTTAGGAATCCTTGTCAGTGAATGTCAGGATATACGGTAAAGCCAAGGGGTGGATTTCCTCTCCGTTGAGCTTAGTGATTCTGAGATGGAATTCACAATAAATCCTGGAGAGTATGTCTTAGTATCATGCCTATTGATCCCTATATCAGACTCCAGATGCATGGTAAATCTTGAGAGACTAGGAGGCACTCAAATTCCTCACTATGTAGGCAGAGAAATTCAGTGGTATCCACATTGATTGGTGTTTTTTTTATGTGTTTTATGAGTCCCACATTCATGCTTGGAATATGGCATGGGGGTGATTGGCTAAAGAGAGACTTGTCTCAACCAATCTATGGTTGGGTGGAATGTGGTAGTCCCATCTCTGGTTGGTTCATTGCATCTATTAATGAGAAATTCATTCCCTTGATTTTCATGTGCAAAGGTACTGATGTATATATGGGTTTTGATGGCTGATATGTACATTGTATATTATGCTGGTTATATTGTATATTTTGTGACAACATCTATGTATGGCTATTGCCATGTTTTTACTTGTATCTAAATGGATAATGTATCTATGATCTAATAAATGATAAGGCAACAAATGACATGAGGAAACAATGCTTCATGGTGATTCTCAAATAAGTATGAAATCCCTACACCTAATTCTATTGTTTACACATGTAGGTTACATCTTGATGATATGTTTGAAGAAATTCCTGTCATGGCTAGTAGGGGTTTGGTTATGGTCTTGTTCAGCTTATTGCTTTTGTATCCTTTTTTCCTTGTATTCTTACCAATTTTAAGTGATCATTCCATTCTCGGAAATGTCACGAGATTTGGGCCAGAAAAGGTGGCTCAAATCCTAGAATTCTAGCAAATAGAGCGTTAGTTTAGAGACTAACTTGCCTAGGCAGTGTCTGGAGATATTTATAATGCACTTTGGCAGTGTATGGGGAGCATTATAACTCGCATGGGTAGTGTCTAGGGAGCGTTACTCTACCCTAAGCTTCTCAAACAGCAGTAGGACATACGAACAGGCTGTCTTAGTGGTTGACTTGTCTCCTAAAGGTTTTTTAAATATGTTGGATGATTGTGTGTGATTTTCCATCAATTCCACTTCCTTAAGGTCACCTAGGAGCTCGAATCTAATCATAGTAGCCTCTCTTCTCATGTTTACCCCAGTTGGCATGGTTTCTTGGGTAGGTGTTGGAGGAAGGTGTTATACCTTCTTCCTCACTCTACAACTAGCTCAGAAACAACACAGAACTGGCTGGGCCCAAACTATCTCTTAGGATTTCATAGTTTTTACTAGCAGCTCCCGCAGCTCGACCTTGAGCTCCTCTAGAAAATTGCACAAATTTTTCTGTCAGTGCCTCTTTCTACCCACACTATCTTCCCCAGAGAAATTGTGTAGATCCTAGTACTCCATTGGAAAATTGCGTAGATTGGCCCAACAACTCCCCAACACCTTACTTGGCCTTCCTCCCAGAAACTGCGCAATTTTTCATCCCAGGTGGGTTTTTCCCCACAGCTGTCACTGTTGCTTCAGATTGCGAAAATCTGTCTCCTAGTGACATCTGCGCAGTTTTCCTTGGTAGTGTTCTAGAGCCTCACATCCTGGCCTGTGTTGTGATCTCTATAGTCTTAGTGCCTTGTCCCTCTCTCGATCACCTGCACTGAAATGGAAAACAATGCATCATGATAGACTAGGACATTTATGGATTTGATGTTGTCCATCATGAGTGATTGCAGGAATAGGTACATCGATGAAACATGGTGTGATGATGAACAGGATGGAAAAGGGGCACATTCTAGAATAATTTCTCGTGGTCAAACAAACACACGAAGCACATAGACTAAGCGCGTGAAAGGGACACATTCACATGCACCATCAAGAAAAGACCAAGACCATTAAAGACCCCACACAATTTGCCATGTAGAGGTGAAGACATGTTACACCAAGAGAATATCATCACTCATCAGCACAACATCTCGACACAGACACCACAATCAGCAAATACATGTTAGCAGTGTCATGTCAAGTTGTGTCATGAGTTGTCTCGGCCACATCACTACTATGGGCCATACTTTTGTAATAAATGTAATGTAAAGTGGAAGTCCAAGAGACCCACATATGAAATTGAGAATTCATAGGAAGTCAAACAATCATGAGGGAAGTCAAAGAGTCACAAGGGTCAGCTATACCCCCTTGGCTATATATACCCTCTCATTGTATGAGCAAAGGAAATTTCACCTTAGCTCTTCCCACATAGATTTGAGAGTCTATAATCTGTTCTTTTAGGAGTGAGGAGTGGCTCCAATGTCCCACTACTGGGACTAGTGATGTATGGTGTACATATGTATCTTGGATATTTTTCTTAATTCAGAAGTCTATCTTAGGCGAGCATGTTTTCACACATCTTTTGTATTCATTTGTAAGACTATTCTTTTAACATTTGTAATGCATGTTTTCTTAACCTATACTAAGATAGTTGAACTACTTCGGTTATTTTAGTACTCATATTGTTGAATATGTGTTGTATTGTTTATCGTTATTGTCCCATCCGTGTGGACTACTCTGTCAGACATTAGACAAACCATCTTTGTGTATTTATTGGTGTTAACGACTGTCACCCCTGTGTGGACAATTCCCTTAGACGGTGTACATGTTTTCCCTTGAACTTTGGTTTTCACGACTGTCGTATCCACTGTGGACTATTCCGCTAGATGTTGGACGTACTCTTCTTGTTGTTCACATGTGTTTCTTCGTCGGTTGGGGATATTCCCTCTCATCAAGAGGCTCACTTTACCTCTCCCTTTTGATAGTAAGAGAACCCAAATACATAGTTACATTACGCCCTCACCAGGCACACTCACCTATCTTTCTTGAAATTACAAGCATAACACTCTCATATTTTGAACATCAAGAGCTAAGGAAAATCTCTAAGATAATGGAAACCAGGCCATCGTAATGGATGGGATTCCTACACCAAATGGTGTGAGGTCTAGTTCAGACTTCATACCAGGGAGATCCCCTGAATGTTGGCGGGTCCAACACCATCGAAACGTTACAAAAATCCTCATACTCCAAAGTTAGCATAATTAACTTTTGATATTATGATCATATTTAGCTCATCGAGAGTTTTCAACCTATATAATTTTTTTTAAACCCAACTCTTGTATCAAGAATTATGCTCATTTGAAGTTTTTCCAATTAAGTAATGCCACGTTAGCAAGGATCTACCACATGGCACTCACAAGCAACCCCTGTGTATGTGCCAAGTCATAACATCTGAAAATCATCCTTTAATGCAACGATTTTTGTATTTTAAATGGGAAATATTGCAGCCTCGGACACATCATTTAGCCCCTAATCCCTCCTCTCTACGCTTGTTTCGTTCTTTTGAAATGAAATTCTCGAGGCCACAATTACATCATCTCGCACTGGCTCCCATATCACATAGCTTGTTTCATTTGAAATGAAATTCATGGGGCTACGATTATGCCATCTCACCCCAGGTTCCATTTGATGAGCGATCAAGGCTAGGGTCCCACAAAATTAAGCTACCTCTTAAACAATAGATGGGTGATAAAAACGACCCTATTATGCTCTCATTTTTTGAGTTCATGGATTAAGGGTTGATATCATAAGTCATTACTAGTGACGAGGGAAGGCACCCCCAAACCATTGGAAGCATTAGTCAGTAAGATAGATAAGGGGAATAAGACCTGCTATCCCTCCTTACACAACATTCCAGGTTAACAAAGAAGGAAAAGGAAAAAAATTATTCAGACCACATAGCATCATATAGTGTCTCTCAATAACAAATTGCTTACTTTAACCATCACACAATCATTAAAAATTATAATG
This sequence comes from Pinus taeda, assembly GCA_000404065.3. Lineage (NCBI taxonomy): Eukaryota > Viridiplantae > Streptophyta > Pinopsida > Pinales > Pinaceae > Pinus > Pinus taeda. The sequence continues at coordinate 381,852 of APFE030956152.1, read as the reverse complement.
AATTCCTCCACGCATCTCATGAATCTTGATTCCCTCCTCGTTATGAGGAGAATTCTAAAGCCTCCAACAAGGCAATTCACTATAACAGTTGCAACATATTAGATGGTAGATTCACAGACTATAAATGGTTATCTAAAATTCCTCAAGTAACCATGCATATTTATACATACACATTTATGTAACACATAAAAATACTAAGATCCACAAGTTATCATAACCATGAGTGTGTACAAGCATGCATTGATCATAGATACATAGGGATATAATCATTCCTCCATTGTTAGCATCAACCCATGCACTTTCATATCACATAATAGAAATTATTAATTATGCATGGAACAAGTAAATACATGAGTAAATTCACTTATCTTATTATTTTGGATGACTGAAAACTTAGAGAGAGACATCAACTCTCCACCCAACCGTAGGCCAGCTAAACTATAATATTTCGTGTATCCAACCACCCTCAAGCCAGATTTAGAGTCTGAGGAGTTAAGCTCTTAAGGGAATATCACATTGATACAAGTCAATCAAATGAGAGAGAAGGAGTGCATTCATGTCCAGGTGGTTTATTAACTGCCTAATCACGCATAAGAACCACATTGACTCTTCTAGCTCATTGAAATAGATCACAAGGATTAAACCTAGGCTTAGTGAAGTTATACTCAGTTTGGGATGATATCACTCTAAAGGTGGTTTATCAACTATATTTTCAAGGAAATCAGTACAATAATTCAAAGCACATTGTAGAAGTGGTTTATCAATTGCCTCACATAGTAAGCATGATAGTGTCTCCACCTGCCAAGTGGTTTATGAACCTTCCAATGAGCACCCCAATGGTTTATTAACCCATTCAACAAGCTCTAAGTGGTTTATCAGTTGATACAACAAGAATTAGTGGGTCACTTTCTACATTGGGTCTTCACTAGACTATCACAAAACACTAGCCATACACTATAAATTATAGGGATCGTTATCCTACCTTCTCTTCTATTCTATCTCCTCTACGAGCTCCTGCATTCATTTCTCTTTCCGTGTTTTGATTTTCTATGTGTCTCACACCACATGATACCTTCGTATGCTCAAGTTCTTGAGTGTTTGTGTCTCGTTCTTCCTTCATCATATCTTTTTTGCTGCCCACCCGTTCTTCCTTCTCTATTTCCCGTGGACTTTAGTAACATGTCCCTCAACAATAAAGGTGGAATGGGGTTCATCCTTTACTTAGGTGACCCATACTCAACCTCCCAATTTGTTGTGAAAAACATTTAATTTAATTATGGAATATGTACTAGAATGAATAAATGAGGTGTCCCGGGTTAATCAAATAGTAAACAATCTCTTCTCTTCAATATTTGAAACCGTGTCCATTCCTCCAAATCAGTTATAATTTGTATTTCCATATAATTTACATGACTCAATATTCATTGTAACATTTACAGGAGGGGTAGAAAAAACAGATATTACAAAACTAATTATTTAGCTTCAGAGAATTAATATCACCATGATATGGCTTGATGTCAACTTTTTCTTCCATTTTGAATAAGGACTATTAATGGTTCTTGGCCCTCAAACTGGGTTAATCCTTTTCAAGTTCTTTCTTTATATCCTTCTTTGTTTCTTCCTAATGTCCTAATATCCCATCTCCCCTCTGATTAGACCTATATTTTAGAACCCCCATCTTCTCTGAATGGTATGAACTTATTGGTCAGGGCTACCATGAGGAGGCTCACATTAAAATTTATATCTATAGCTTATACTTTTATCCACACAAACCTATCCTCTATGAGATTGTGAGGCTTACACATAGATTCATCGACCCTGACTAGGGTTTTGTGAATTTTGGCTTAACTGATTTGGATTACCTACAACTCCCCAAAATATACTCAAAGAAGCATACCAATATAATCCATAAACTGCTTTGGATATTCCATTGGATAGTTTGTCACAATAAATCTAATATAATATATTAGAAAGTTTGAAATCTACACTATGAGGTTTATTTCTCCTTATATTCATGGATTTGTACATTATTATTTATTGTGTATACATGCAAATTATAATTATACATAAAATAGAGAACAATGAAATAAAACCCACAAACTTCAAATGACATAAGATATACCCTAGGAAACCCTTTCAAGATAAAACCTAGCTGGAAGGTGATTTTGCTATGCTATGTTTTTCATAATGGAAAATGGATGCAAGTACAGAGAAGTGAGTCCTATGGCCCGTCAGTTCCCACAGTGAAAAAATATTTTATGTTTTCTCTGTCTCTATCCTCTCTCAACTACTCTGCTCATCTATGGAACAAATTTCACTCAAATAATGGAACCCATTTGGTGGTCTAGTTATAACATAGGTTGATAACCTACTAGTGCTTATGTTTTGTTGAATAAATTAATTATTATTTGTGTAAAGGGGTTCCAACTGAAGAAGAAAATTATATAGGCTTAAAGATGAATTTAATCCCTTTCAAATGAGTCTTTTCATGCCTCCTAACTCCTCCTTGTTGAAGATAAATTGATATTTCAAGATGAAATATATATATTTCTAGCCTTTGTCCAAGTCAGCCCCGCCTGAACCAATCACTCCCCTCCAATAGAAATGTTTATTCAGTTGGGTGATTGGAATAATATAAATAAGAACAAAATCTCACCCATTTCAGCTTACAACAAATCCAAGCATAAATAAGAAAAGGAGCTTAGACAATTCGTCCTAAGGAAGATAGGTTAATATCTCATGAACCTTGTGAAGTGAAGAAGAAGAAGCATTGTTTTTGGTTTTTTGTTTCTTTGGGTTTTGGGTTATGGATTTTGGTGACACCTTTGATCATATTATTGAGCTTTCTTTTGGGATATTTTTGCAACACAACTCACATTTTGTTGCACAAATTTTGGGCTTCCTACAACCCATATATCAGCCTCCTTACAACTCTATTTTTGGCCTCTCTATATATTTTGGCCCTATCGAAATTCAATCTCTAAGGCTTGCGAAATTTTTCCTTAAGGCTTTAATTCATCCTCCCTTTTGTGACTTGTACTTTGGACTTATGTAGCAGAAATCGACCCTGCCACTAGGGCATGCTTGTGAAAATATTCAACCTCTTTGATGAATAGACTTTGACTTGTGTTTTTTAGCATACCTTTGTCTCATAACCTATATAAAGGGTATCTAGAGTATAATTGTATCCTTGTTTTTTGAGAAATTTGGAGCAAATGTTGGAGAAATCTGGTTGCAGACTTGAAGCTTATTTTGAGGCATCATTTTGAGTAATCCATAAACCATTTTGAATAATACTTGTACCATATTTTGAAGGAACTTTTGAAAAAAATGTGTGCATACCTCAAAGGATCTTTGAAGTAGATTTGGGTTATTTGAAATCATCCTTGGGGGTAGTTATTTTGGAGCATTGCTGAGTACTCTTGGAGTAGTCTTTTTTAGCATACTTGAATACCTTTTGTGGCAACCTTTTTTGAAATCATTCTTGAATATTTGGAGTATAATTTGGTGAATACTTCATTAGAAATCTTGACGCATCTTTGGAAGTCATCCTTGGAGCAGTTTTTGCAAACATCATGGAGAAGTTGATTTGAAGTATTTGTTTATGTTGGATCCTAAGAAGATTGGTGTAATCATTGAGACCAAATTTTTTCTTGGATTTGTGTTTGAGGATTAGAGTCCTCATTCAAGGTTGGAGCCTTGAAGAAGTTAGATACTTTTTTGTACAAGTTGGAGCCTAAATTTTTGTAAAAGAGGATTGGATTCCTCATTATATTCATTAATAAAATTATCTTTTGTTATTTTTATTATGTCTTGGTTTTACATGTGATAAAATATTAACTGGTATGATACAACAATTTAAATAAATACTAATTCACTCCCCTCTCAATATTTAGAACAATTGGTATCAGAGCCAACTCCTTCAAGATCAACCTAACAACTAGAAGAAGGATTATTGAATCACAATGGCTAGTAAAGATGATAAGATCCCCCACTTTGATGGAACCTTTTTTTTCCTTTTGGAAGGCCAAAGTGAAGTACTACTTAATGTCTCTTGGAGTTAAGGTTTGGAAATCTATCACAAATGGATACAAAATCTGATCTCCTTTCCCAAAAGACCTAGCCAAAAAGAAATTATGCATGGAAAATTCCAAGTAGTTGAATTTTATAGTGAGTGATTTGTTAGATTCAAAATTCACCAAATTTATGGGTATTGAAATAGCTAAAGATATGTGGGACAAGCACATCAATATTTATGAAAGAGATGACAAGGTACAAAATTCAAGGATTCAAACCTTTAGAAGGCAGTTTGAAAGTCTCAAGATGAATGATGAAGAATATATTGTCACTTAATTTCTCCGAGTAGATGAGGTAGTCAACTCTCTCACAGGTCTAGGTGAAAAAGTCAATAAAAAGATGATTGTCCAAAAGGTCTTCAGATCCCTTGTAGATCATTTTGATGCCAAGGTTTGTGCCATAGAATAACTAAAATATTTTGACTCTTTATTAATGGGGGAACTTCATGGAATTCTCAAAGCCTATGAGATGAGGTGAGGAAATTCAACTCATAAGGAAACTACATTCAAGGCATCCAAGACATCAAGAAAGGGAAAAAATTGTGATTGTGACAATGATGATTTTGATACTGAAATGACACAATTTTAGCGTTATCTTATTCAAAAGGCTTCAAAGTATATTAGATGGATGTGAATTCGACCTTTATAAATGGATATCTAATAGAAGAAGCATACTCGAAACAACCAAAAGGGTTTAACTTGTTAGAAAATAAAGACTTCATTTTCAAATTGAAGACAAACTTATATGGATTAAAACAAGCTCCAAGAACTTGATATGCTAGACTAGATCTGTATCTTCAGCAACAAAGATTCAAGAAAGGAGCTGCAGGAAGAAATATTTACATGAAGATGGACAAAGGCAGTATGTTTATCACATCGGTATACGTGGATGATCTTATTTTCGGCTGCAACAATGATGAGACGAGTCACAAATTTTCTCAAGAAACGTCAAAAGAATTTGAAATGTCAATGATTAGAGAGTTGACTTTCTTTCTTGGACTTCAAGTCACTCAAACAAATGTTGGAGTTTTCATAACACATAAAAAATACCTCAAGGAGATGCATAAGTGATTTGGGATGGAAGAATGTGTTGTTGTAAGCATACTTATGATTACAGGTTGCAAGTTGAGTAAGGACGATGAATCCCCTATAGTAGATGAAACTCTCTACAAATCAATTATTGGGAGTCATTTATATCTAAAAAATCATGACCATACATCATGCAGGTAGTAGGAATCGTGAAAGGATTCCAGTAAGCCCCTAAGGAATCACACATGAAAGCAATGAAAATAATATTTAGATATTTAAAAGGAACCCTTGATTTTGGACTATGTTACCCTAAGAGAAAAAATCTTACCTTGAAAGCATATAGAAATTCATATTGGAAAGGACGCATTGATGATAGGAATAGCACCAACGGAAATGCATTCTTCTTAGGAAACTATCTTGTATCTTGGCTAAGCAAGAAACAATCATCTATATCTCTATCCACAATTGAAGCCAAGATACAGTAGCAACATATTGTTAAATCCTATAGATGAAGGAATCATTTAAGGATGGGAAAATTGAATAAAAATATCCTATCACCATCTACTGTGACAACATCAGTGCAATCAGTCTCTCAAAAAATTCAATCATGTATTAAAAAACAAAACATATTCCATAACCAAGTTACCAACCCTCCCATAAGTACCCAGTTTCACCGGCATGCTAGGGTAAACATGAGAGAAGGAGCTATTATGACATGAAATAACCTCCTAGGTACCATTAAGGAAGTGGGGCCGAATGTGAAAGACAAACTGACAACTCAACAATCCTATAGGGGTTATAAGACCCCCAAGAGCTAAACCACCCATCCATGTGCCCAAACCTTGAGTCAAATTTCCTTTTCACTAACCTGGACTCCTAGCCGTAGGCATAACACTACATCCAAACAACTGTAGGCCTCTAGTCGCATGCATAATCCCGCAAGGTAGCAACTGCAGTCCCAATTTCTTAGTTATGAGCCTATGACCCCGAAAGCAGTGCCACCTTTTCAGCACTTGTCTCCATACCACTACCCAAAACTTAATGATACTTTCCATAATGATAAGTAACATTAAGACAAAGCCATTAATGCAAAAATTAATAAAATACTTGACCTAGCAAGGCCTAACCATGAAATTAATTTCTTCAAACATATAGTCAACATTTAATCTATAGGTCATAAATGCATAATTAAACATGGGGGTCTGATAATTATTTTAGAATCATCAAGAAGGTCTAATTCCCTCTCCTAATAACTGCAATAACATATATTATCTCATGCATTCATTAACCATTCATCAACAAACCAAAACAAATCAAGATCCATAGCCACTATACATCATATAAGAAACAAATTAACAACACATACACCATAATAAAGAAACCATTAAAGACACATTATAACAAGTACAATTACTCATGGAGATATAAGAGGAAAAATCTCTTATTAACATATTTCAAAATCCAACCATGTCAGGGACTTCCACGTACCAGTTGATCATAGATTGGGTTGAACCAAATCTCTCTTTCAACTAATCTATCCTATGCCATATTCCAAGCATGAATATGGGATCACGTGGAATAAACCATCAAAACCAAACCAAGGATTCCAGAGGCCACACCACCTCAACCCTCAAGCAATGATTCCACCTCACGGTCGGACATCACTAACATCAACTAAATCAACCTATACCCAAGTTGTCCAAGGCTCCAGAGCATTTGTCCCAACCACATCTCCATGAACTAATAACTCAACCCACATCCTTCTACGGCTCTAGAGCATTTATCCAACCAAGGATCCAAGACTAGTAACTCAACCCACCAAGGGCTCTAGAGCGTTTGTCCAACCAAGGCTTCATAACTACTAAGTACACCCAATTTGTTACAGGGCTCCAAAGTGTTTTTTCCAACCAACGGCGCCAGGAACTAGTAACTCAACCCACAACCATAAGGAACCTGAGCACCAATCAAAAACAACAGGTGGAAGAACCCACAACATCATGGATATCTAGGAAATGGAAAGGCTAGTAAAAACCACTGTCAATCCAGGAAATCCTCCATGCCAATGACATATCATAAACAAATGACCACATACATATACCATGCATGCCAAAACTAGCAAGGAAATCATACATGCAACTCGATACCTGCAAAATAATCTTGTTGTAGTTGTTGATTTTATTGTTCCCTCGTGCTTTCTTGATTTCCTTTTGCCTTCTTTCTCCAAATCCAAAGTATGCCACAATGCTCCAAGAAAAATCTAAGTGTGCAAGAGTATGAGAGAGAGAGAACAGAGAGAGAGAGATCCAATTTAAAGCTGACAAAAATCCAAACCAGCAAAAGCCATGAATGATCCTCAGAAGTGCTTTTATCATTGAGGCCTCTGTTTTCTTAATTTTCCTCTATTTTTCCTTCAATTTCCCTCTCATGCAAATATGTGTCTCTTCACCTACCTTTTCTCTTATTTTCCTTTATTTCATAAATAAAATTCCAATTAATGCATCTTTTCATTTTCCAATGCCTTTGTCAATTTCCTCAGCCATAAATAAACCGAAAGTGACACCCACTAGGATGTTTTCCCACCATTCAGCTTGGAATACATGTCTTGGGTTTTATTTTTCCTTTATTAACTTTATTACATGGTTTTTTTACCAAGGTTGTTACATGTTCTAATCAAGTGCCACTTTCTCCGAGAACAATTTGCTGAAAAACCATCAAGATGGAGTATATCAACACTGAGGAATAAAATATAAACATCCTCAAAAAATCCCTACCTCAAGAAGAATTTGAATACCTTCATCAAAATATGGTGATAATCTCTCTTGCATCACACTAAAGCATCCGTTTTCTATTGATGTCAAAGGGGGAGAACATGACAAGAGGATAAACATAATGAAAGGGCAAGAAACATAATGATAGGAGGAGAAACATAATGATAGGGGAAGAAACATAATGACAGTGGGATTAGCACAATGAGGAATGTTACCATCAATAATAAAGGGGGAGATTGTTGAAGACATTAATTTTTATTGATGTCAAAGAGATTCCAACAGAATAACATAATTACATAGGCTTAAAGAGGATTTTAAGCCCTTTCCAATGAGTATTTACATGCCTCCTAACTCCTCGTTGAAGAGAAATTGAATTTTCAAGTTAAAATATACCTTTTGTTAGCCTCTGTCCAAGTTGGCCCTGCTTGAATAAGTTGTCCCCCCTCCAATAGACATGTCAATTCAGTTAGGTGATTGGACTAATATAAATAAGAAGCTCTCCTCCATTTCAACCTTCAACTCATCCAAGCTTAAGCAAGAAAAGGAGCTGAGGAAGTTTGTCCTAAGGAAGATAGGTTCATATCTCATGAACCTTGTGAAGTGATGAAAAATAAGCATTGTTTTGGTTTTCGATTTCTTTGATTTCTAGGTGATGGTTTTTGGTGACACTTTTGATAAGATTCTAGATCTTTCTTTTGGGCTATTTCTAGATTATAACTCACACTTTGTTGCACAAATTTCAGGCTTCGTACAACCCATATATCTACTTCCTTACAACCCTGATTTTTGGCCTCTTTACAAACTTTTGGCCCTATGGAAATTCAATCTCTGAGGCTTGCAAAATTTGGCCTTCAGGCTAGAATTTCGGTCCCCCTTTTGTGACTTGTACCTCGACCTTGTAGAGCAGAACTCACCTCTACAACAGGGAATCCTTGTGTCAGTATTCAACCTCTTTCATGAATGAATTTGATCTATGTTTTTGAGTCTATCTTTGTCTCAGACCTTGACTTATCTGAAGGTTGTTTACAACAAACTTCTATCCTTTTTTTTGAGAAATTTGGAGTAAATCTTGGAGAACCCTAGTTAAAGACTTGAAGCTTGTTTTGAGGAAGCCTTTTGAGCCATTTTGAAGTGTATTTTGTACCATATTATGAAGGAACTCTTGAATAATTTATGTGTAGACCATGGAGGATATTTGAAGTAGACTTGGGTAAATTTGAAAGCATCCTTGGGGGAAGTTATTCTAAAGGATTGTTGAGGAATCTTGGAGCAGTTTTTTTTAGAATACTTGAAGACCTTTTGTAGCAACACTTATTAAAATCATTCTTGAAGATTTGGAGCAGAATTTGGTGAACCCTTCATCAACAATATTGAATCCATGTTTAGAATTCATCCTTGGAGAATTTTTTGGAAACATCTTGGAGAAGTTGATTTGAAGTATTTGTTTAGGTTGGAGCCTAAGAGGATTGCTATCCTCATTAAGACTAGGTTGGTGCTTGAATTTTTGTTTGAGGATTCGAGTCCTCATTCAAAGCTTGAGGCTTGAAGAAGTTAGAGATTTTGTTGTATAGGTTGGAGCTGAATTTTTGTAAAAGAGGATTGTAGCCCTCACTATCTTCATCAATGCAATTATTTTTTGTTCTATTTATTGTGTTTTGGTTTAACTCATGATCAAAATATTAACTTGCATAATATAACAATTTAAAGAAATATTGATTCACCCCCGTCTCAATATTTCCAACAGGTTTGACTCCTTCAACCCTTAACTATAGTTACAATATTGACTCTTCTAAAATATTTTTCATCATGATCACGTGACTAGCCCCTTTTCCATGACTAATGAAAGCTAAGATGGAATCCTCTCAAATTATGGTGGTTACCACAGTAAGGTCAACTTCCAAGTGAAATAATTTTTTTATATGGATTCTAATTGAGGTGATTCTTCAAGCATCGAACAAGTCTCTATGTGTAGAATTGGAAAATAAAGGTTCTACATCTAAGTGGTAAAAATTTACCCCCCAGAAATGTCATTTGATGCCTCAAGTGACTCCTAGAAGGTTTTAGGCCCCAAATTGCCAAACTGAATCCTAACGGTGAAAATGGTCTTATGAGTTGATTCCTCCACTTTTTCCACTTTGAAAGCATTAAGATGGATGAAAAAATATAATGGACCAATCTGGATAATGAAACCCTTCCATATGTTCAACATGGTTTAACAAATCCCTCCACAACTCAAATAGCCACAGTCCTTTTCAGGTGTGCTTGGGGCTCTGACCATTGGTCTCGATGATGTATCACTTCCCATTACATCTTTATTGAAATATCCCTCTCATTCTCAAGCTGAGGTAGATAAAGCATACATATTTGTGGAATAGATCCAACACCTCCAAAACCAAGTTCAGGATACCATCTATCGAAAGGCAATGCCAAGTACAAGCAATGACATGAGTAACATTGGGTTCCATACAACTTTTAGGTTGGTTAAAAGGTGTGGTTTCATTTAAAAAAAGAGGATCTCACAACAACCAATAGTAAGGTTATAGCAATCTGATATGGGCCTTACATAATCACAAATTCTATGGGTGAAAATTCTTTTAAATTGGGTATTCACCATGTTTTAGGCTTGCACCCGGTATTTAATGTGGTGCTATTTTGACTATATTTTCCAACTTTGTTCGACAAATTAGAGGTAGTTGATAAATTGACACCCACAAGACTCAAAATTGACTACATTAAACAAGCTATAGTAGATCATATCATGGAAACCATGATAAAGGATACTCACCAACATAACATACAACTATATCAGGTTGTTAAAGTAGGGCAACTTCTTCACCAAAACAAGTGGCTCAATAGGAGCCAATTTTAGTATAAGTTTCCTCATTTGAAGAGGGAACTTGATGCAATGAAGACCATCATTTACTAAGGGTGAGGAATAATCTAGGTGGATATTAGTGGCGACCCACCTCTTTCATTGAATCAATGGTTCTCTATCTTTTTGGAAAACTTTCTATGGTTTTTTGGGCCCCAAACATTTGAGGCCATTTTGAGGCACTAAATGATCTTTATGGGGGCTATGGGTTTCCATGGTATGCCCTGGCCCTAGCCAAAAGTTCTAATCCTCATAGAGTTCTTTCCAACGGGCTATTATGCACCTCAAATAAACATTGTATGCTAAATTTATGCCATTGAGAAGTTGATGTACCAACTAGCCACCTAGGAGCCCGCAAACCTTTTGGCACATCTTCTAGAGTTATGGTTTTTACCTCTAGGGCCATTTCTTTATGTTGAAAGGTCATTCTCTCAACCTCTTGTAATGTATGTTTGCAAACGTGTCTAGTTTCCATCTCTCTCCCTTCAAAGTTAACTACCACCATTGTTTCCAATTTGTGTTATATAGTATTATGTTATTTTATTTATAAATAGAAGTTGGTTTTCCACTATATCATTGAGTTCTCTGCTACATTTCTATGTATATGTGTTCCATTTCCTTTCTTTCATTTCGTTTCATTCCTTGTATAACCTAGATCACAATGATGTGTCAAATTATTATCCATCATGGGCATTTGCAATGTGATAATTGGCTAGAAAAACTTTTGTTCTTTTATTATTTCCACAAATTGTGAGAAATCACAAAGTGCTTTCCCAAACCATATTACAATTTGTTCACCTCTTTACCTAAGAAACATTTTCCTTCAAAAAAGCAACCAAGTTACCATGTTTGAAGCATACCTTCTAGAAAAAAGTGAGCTTTTCATTGCCCAAATATGATGCTCATACTCAATTAATTTTCTTCTAATTTAGACCCTTTCTCAAATCAAAATAAATGCACTTTTGGGCCAAGGTAATGACTTGTCAATCCCCATCTCTATACTAACAATAATAAAACTACTATAGAATTACCAATTATTATGGGAGAATTTTCATTCTAATATTTGAAAGGAATATCTAGCATATAATTAGATAAAAAATCAATAATAATAATTATGAATGTAAATTCATGTTAAAATTGGAAACTAGGGCCAAACTCCATGTGTGTCATCTTATTTATGATAGCGTGAAGGGTTGTGTGGACAACGGAGCCTTAGCCAAAGCATGAAGGATCAAAGGGACAACATGGAGGCTACCCTAGCTAGCGTGAAAGGGATGTAGGGACAGCGTAGGGACAGGACAATTAAGAGCATAATAGGTAAGCAACTAGGTCGAGGAGAATAGAAGCAATATGTTATTATTTTTGGATGGATAGCTGGGTGTGTAAGAGCTGCCAGATGCCATAACCAATCACCATATAAGCAACAGTAAAGGTAGCATTGGAACAACAGTGTTGTGGACAACAAAAAATTAAAATAGGACAGTTGGACTACATGGTGTTGCTAACTAGTGCAACAAAGTAAATGGGATAGCAGGCTACATAGCACTTCTAAATTGTATAGGACAACAAGGTGACTAGTGAAACTAAGATGTATGGGACAACAAGGTGACTAGTGAAGCTAAAATGTATGGGACAACAAGGTGACTAGTGCAACTAAAATGCATGGGACAACAAGGTGACTAGTGTAGCTAAAATGCATGGGTCAACAAGGTGACTAGTACAACTAAGATGCATGGGACAACAAGGCTACATAGTGTTGCAAAGATGCATGGGATAACAGGCTACATAGAAAAGATACATGTGACAATAAGAAAACTTGGAATGAAGAGTGGGACAGTTGTATGCCACATAGGACAGCAGTGACTAGCATGTTATAGCAAGGACACATGGGACAACATCAAGCATGGATATCAAGGTAAGCATGGTGCAACATTATGATGTGTACAACATGGTCATGAGGTCCAACATTATGATGATGGGTGCAGCATGATGACGAGATGCAGCACAATGACAGGCGAAGGAGTCACCTTGGAGAATCAGTTGAAGAAAAATGTCTTCAACTGATCTCATGTATCATCTTCTTAGAGATGATTTATGCTCTTATTTGGATAAGTCAAAGTGTTGACTTCTGTTGTAAATGTACTATCTCTCTCTCTCTCTGTTGAACTATTGAAGAAAATATAAGAAGAATTGATCAAGGGTTTCCCCACATTAGGGTTTGTCCCTAGCTAGCGCCACATCTTGTGTCCTCTTGTCTTGTCTTGTCTTCTACGATTTACGTTTATGTTCTATCTGCAGTTTATTTTAATGCTGATGTTATTGCTAATCTGGAAAATTTATTGAGCTAACTATGAAAATTGAGATAAATTTCTCTAAGCATAGAACATACCTAAAATTAACATGGTATCAGAGATGAGGTGAAGACAATTCCCAAGCAAGAGTGAAAGAGCAATCACCGAAGACTGTTGGGAAAGGGCAAAAGGATCAATGGATTCCTCATCCCTCTTTAAATTCACCAAGGGTGAAATCGAAGTAGAGAATATTATCAGAATGGCACAATAGAAGCTTTTGATGGCCTACCTAAAGATCACTTCATTGGAAAGTCCAAATCTAAGGGTGGAAGGAAAGGCAGATGCCTTGTTTGTAAATAAGTTCAACCATTATGTGAAGGAGTGTCCGAATGGCAGGGACACATTAGTTTATGATGATAATAATCATTCCAAGTACATATTCAATGATCAAAGGGACAACAGGTAATGTGGGTCATCAAGGAAATGGTCGACTCTTTAAAGAAAGCAAGGAACCTCAGGTATGAAGAATCAAATTTTGTTTATGATAAGATAAAGAAGCGTTATATTGTATTTGCCCTCTCCTTCAGATTATTTGGTAATCTAGCTTATTGATTGTAGTGCTTCAAGGCACTTCATCAGATAGAAGGGTGCTCTCTCTAATTTAGTAGAGATGGAAGAAATCGTGGGATTATACTTGGAACCGATGCCACCTATCTCAGAAAGGGTGTAAGGAATGATACCCCTCAATTGAATGAGGATAACTCGATTCATTTACAAAATTCTCTTTTGTGTACCTTATCGCAAGAAGAACTTGGTGTCCATTTCGGAAATAGAAGTCAATGGTTTCAGGGTGGCATTCATCGATGGAAAGGTACATATTTGAAAATGGAATTTTCAATACTTTTGAGTTCAAGGTTGTATCAAGTTGCTGGAAGTCCATTGGGGACCATGTTAGTTTTCACATCTCGTCTATAGCACCAGAGGTCTTCTTATGGGGCCCTACCCAATGTGAGTCAGATGGTGACTTGGATGCCTAAATTAAAGAAGAGCATGAAGGTACATGTCTGAGATGTACCGAAGGAAAATATTACAAGGGGACTATTCCCCTCATGTAGCAGGTCCACAGGTTTGGAACAACCTGAGGAGTTTGAGATTCATGATCAAGAATCTCAGGTGGAAGAAAGCCCTTTATGGCTTGAAGAAAAATGCCTCTAGCATAGTATGAGAGGATTGATAGCTATCTAATTAAGTTGAGATTAACTAGGAGTGAAGCCGATCCAAACCATTGCTTGAAGGTTGTGGATGATAGACCTCTCATACTGGCACCTTTTGAGGACGACCTATTTCTAACAAGTGCAGACCCTCTCATTCGCAGAAGTAAGAAGGAGCTGAATTCCGAATTTGAAATGGTGAACAACAAGCCCATGACTACCTTGATGGAGCTTAACTTTCAGAAGTTATATGGTGGTAATGCCGAACCAGATTTGGTAAATGCCTCTGAGTTTCATAAACTCATTTGCATTGATGTTCTTGGTGAACTGTCGTCCAGATATATGTTTTGCAGTTAGCATGGTCAGCTCATATATGGTTGAGCCACACTGGATTGGTGCCAAGAATCTTATGAGATATCTTCAGGGCACAATCTATCATGGATTGAGATACATTGCCGGAAATATAAAGTTGCATGATTATTCGAATGCTGACTAGGCAGGTAGTGTGGATGACCACAAGAGCACTTTCAAGTGCTAGTTCTCTTTGGGTTCTGTTCGATATCCTGGATGAGCAGGAAGCAAAAGTCAGCTGCTATAAGCACCGCTAAGACCGAATACATAGCTACGAGTATGATCTCGTGTGAAGCTCCCTAGTTGTGGAAGCTCTTCAGCAAGTTATTTTTACACATGATGGATACCACCAGGATCCTCTGTGTCAACCAGGGGGGATTCGATTATTGAGGAATCCTGTATTCTATGATTGCTCCATTAGATAGACATCAGATACTACCTTATTTGGGATATGGTACATCGATGAGAGAGGAGGCTCTATCGCATTGAGATTGATGTATAGGTCGCAGACATTCTATCAAAGCCCCAGGGAAAGGTCAAGTTTGTGACTTTCCCGAACAACTTAGAGTCGTTGAGAGACCTTCTTATGAGGGTCCTACATGATGCACGCATTGAGCTCTGGGAGCACCAGGGGGCTTAGGGTACTTATTGGAGCAACAAGCGACCATAGGGCGACTCACCCTCCCCTAATGGTGCCTTGTGTATAGGGTTAATGGCTGAGCCTTCCCCTGTGATACCTCGTGACGACTTAGGGATGGGATGAGTGGTTCTCCTATCGAGGTATCCTACCCATGCAGTCTGGGACTCATGGGAAGTACCTCTCATCTGGCCAATGAGTAGGGAAATGGGGTTAGGGACCATATTAGTACTATCAATGGATGCATTGTTGTATCTACCATAATCCCTATGCTAGGATGACCTCCATTGATCTGGGATCAGTATGAGTGGTTTGAGACACTCTGTTGTGATATTGATCTGGGATCAATAAAAATGACTTCAGGTCAGTAGAGAATGGTATGAGACATTCTCGACCAATTCTTCTCCTTCATGGTTCAACAAAGCAGAGTAGAGAGGAGAAATGCAGGGTACTGATGGGAGAGATAGTATAGTGGAACATATGGATCAATGGATGGAGTTCTCCCTAGTTAAGAAGGAGTGTTAAAATTGGAAACTAGGGCCAAACTCCATGTGGGTCATGTTATTTATGACAACGTGAAGGGCTGTGTGGACAATGGAGCCTTAGCCGCAGTATGAAGGATCAAGTGGATAGTGTGGAGGTTGCCCTAGACAACATGAAAGGGTTGTAGGGACAGTGTGGGGACATGACGGTTAAGAACACAATAGGCAAGCAACTAGGCCGAGGAGAATAAAAGCAATATGCTACTATTTGTGGACATATAGCTGGGTGTGTAAGGGATGCCAGATCCCCTAACCATTCACCATATAAGAAGCAGTAAAGGCAGCATTAGAATAACAATGTTGTGGAAAGCAGCAAAGTAAATAGGATAGTTGGGCTATAGGACAGCTAGGCTACATGGTGTTGCTAACTAGTGCAACAAAGTGAATGGGACAATAGGCTACATAACGCTTCTTAAATGTATGGGACAACAAGGTGACTAGTGCAGCTAAAATGTATGGGACAACAAGGTGACTAGTGCAATGAAAATGTATGGGAAAACAAGGTGACTAGTGCAGCTAAAATGCATGGGACAGCAAGGTGACTAGTGTAGCTAAAGTGAATGGGACATCAAGGTGACTAGTGCAACTAAGATTCATGGGACAACAAGGCTACATAGTGTTGCAAAGATGCATGGGACAACAAGCAAACTTGGAAAGAATAGTGGGACAACTATATGCCACATAGGACAAGAGTGCAAAGGTACATGGGATAACATCAAGCATGGACGACAAGGAAAGCATGGTACAGAAGTATGATGTGTACATCATGGTCATGAGGTCCATCATTATGATGATGGGTGCATCATGGTGAGGTACAACATGATGACGAGATGTAGCACAATGATAGGTGAAGGAGTCACCTTGGAGAATCAGTTGAAGCAATATGTCTTCAATTGATCTCATGTATCATATTCTTAGAGATGATCTATGCTCTTATTTGGATAAGTCAAAGTGTCGACTTCTGTTGTAAATGTACTATCTCTCTCACTCTCTCTGTTGAACTATTGAAGAACATATAAGAAGAATTGATCAAGGGTTTCCCCACATTGGGGTTTGTCCCTAGCTAGCGCCACATCTTGTGTCCTCTTGTCTTTGCTTGTCTTCTGCGATTTATGTTTATGTTCTATCTGCAGTTTACTTTAACGTTGATGTTATTGCTAATTTGGAAAATATATTGAGCTAACTGTGAAAATTGAAATAAATTGCTCTAAGCATAGAACATACCTAAAATTAACAATTCAACTATAACTTCTAAGGCATCATAAATATGCTACATTTATCATAAACATAGAGAAAATATTCAAAATAAAATTCCCTTAAAAAATAAATGGATCACCAGGACCAAGATGACTTGCGCTCTCCAGGCTTCCTCAACAGCTAAGGTTTTGGCCTAGTTGGACCTCTATTATGTGGATCTCCCACAAACCCCTGTAAAATGATGAATATCAATGACTTAGTGGTGAAATCAACATCTCTTGAAGGAATGACAACTAGATCTACAAGTTATTTCTCTCGGCAACTGAAGCTAAGGTATCTTACAGTGCCATGTTGAAATCTGGATTTACTTTTTCGGTATTTCAAGAAGCTCCTGTTGTTAATGTTCCTTTGGGGAAAGAATATTTTAGTTTTGAAAAACATATTTCAAATCAAGGTTTGGTCTGTAGATTTAATGGGTTTTGGCTTCATCTACTCCATAAGTGGATCTTTGATTAGTGGAAACCTCTATTGTCTGATGATCTGAATATTTATCCTTTGGCTTAGGGTTTTTTTGTTGTTATTTTTTATAATCCTAAGGATAAGAAGACTATTTTGGATTCTAGGCCTTGGTTCTATGGTAGTTCCAGTCTCTTCATGCAACCCTTGTCTCCTTCATTTTATCTGGCTACAATGACAATATCCTCGACTCAAGTTTGGATAAGGCTTCTGAACCTTCTCTTGCATATTTGAATCTCCCTTCATCAACATCTATTTGTAATGCAACAGTGAATTTTTATTGCCAAAATTTAGATACTAAGTGTTTCCTCAACACCTCATATGCTATAATATGTGTGGAGATGGATTTTAATAAAGATTTTCCCATTGAAATTAATTTAACGACTCTAGTTTATGTATGGGTTCAAAAGCTTGATTATTGAAAATGTTTCAATCCCATGTCGAGCATGTTATGAAACATGACATGTAATCAAGATTTCCCCCAAGCGATTATAGAAAAATGGAGCTCAAAAAAAATAATAGGAGGCCCAAATGGTGGGATGGTGCTCAACTTGAACATTATACTATATTCAAGGAAGAATATACCTAGGAGAAAGAGAAAGCAAAATAAAGTAAGGAGGAAGGGCACACCAAAGAAGATTCATCAGAGGAAGCAAAAGAAAAGCAATAAGAAACACATGTTAAAGAGGATCCATTGAAAGCAGAGTCATAAGAGGTTTATCAAACCCTTGAAAATTCTAGTTTCTCCATTGAATACTTAGGAAGCAAGACTAAAAAAGCCATTTCTTGGGTTAATCAGGTAAATGAAAAATGCCAAAGACAACAATGCTCATTAAATGAAGGGTGATCCCTCAGATTTAGTAGAAAACACAAGATGGACCCAAGTTGGAAAAAATGACAAAAAAATTTTGCTAAAGAAAATGAGAAGCTAGTCAAAATCAAATCAAAAAGCAATAAAAAATAGAATGTAAATGTATTTGGATCTTGAGAATATTTTAGAAAATCTTTAATTGGAAATGAAACAAATTTTTTGTAATATGAAATACTCCCTTGAGAATAAGGATTAAGCCATCATACACAATCCCAAACCAATAAGAAATATTGGTAACTCCAAAAAAATGTAATAGTTTTGGACTAGATTCCAATAAATTTTTTAATAAAACTCTTATATCCATTTCATTAAAAATAAAAAAATAAAGTATTATAAGATATTGAAATTTAAATCTAAAAGCCTTAACATGATTAAATATATAAATGATTCCATGGTCCATGTAGTAATCTTCTTCTTCATCCATCTATGAAAGTTAAAACTTCAGATCAACACTTTTATATATATATATATGTACACTTCTTCTTCTAGAACAATAATGTATTTTCACGAAATTAACCTTCCTTTAGTTTATCACTTTAATTAAAAAAATCTTCGAAAATGAATAAATATAAAACAAATGGGTCCCATCCATGAGATATACTCAAAGACTGGAACTTATTGTTATAGTACATGCTTTTGTAAATATATTACCCAATAGACTTGAACTTCTAATTAAAATATAAGACAAGATTAGTTGTCCCAATAAAGAAAATTGGTAAGGGCTAAGATATCACCGTTCAAGGTTGCTTAAGGGGTTAATAAACTCTGAAATATATAAAGAATTTCCTTAAAGATTATTTAGGAATTGCACGTGAACTCATGAATCATAATTTACTAAGTAGATGATGGGTGTCGGTGGCATTATTTCTTTAATTCATTACGTAGAGGGTGATGGTGGGTGATTTTTAAATTTATAAACAATGTCTTTATTATAGGATGAAAGGTGATGATGTAGATTATCTCTTTAATTTAATTTAAAGGTGGGTGATTTTTAAATTCATAAACATGGTCTTTATTATATGATGAAGGGTGATGAAGTTGATTTCATTTTAATAATAAATTAATTAATATGAAGAATTATTTCAATTTAAATTGAAAAAATTATTATAAATTATATATATATATATATATATATATATATATATATATAACAAGAATATAGAATTTTTTAATGGGTTATTAACGATTTAATTTATAATATCTCTAAGAAAATTTGAACTCAATTATAAAACAAATTGTTTTACCATTAACTTTATCTAATTTTTTTTTCTATTGTTATTCAATTTAATATTTCTATATAATATATTGAATTTATAATGAATATTTTTATTAGTACTTTTAAGATTTATTATTATTATTATATAATTTATAAATATAATAAATAATAAAATATAATAATAATAATAATAGAGAAATAAAAATTATATTCAATCAAAACAATATCTATGTATCTATTATTCAGCTGTAACATAAAAATATTTTTTTATAAATAATAATAATAAAATGTATATTGAATATAGTTCTTATTGAGGAGCTTATTTGGCAAGCCCGTGAAAATATAAAGTAAATTTTGAGGTACAAAATTCTCTATATTTTTATTATATATAAATATTATATTAATGTTTTTTTATTTTATTTTATTTTTTATTTTATAAATATTGTAGCAATGTTTTGTCTCATTTTCATATGAAGGATGGTGACATTGGGAGAAGAAATAGAGAAAGCTTCAGGGAAAGAAAAAGTAAGATAGTAAAGCTTCAGGGAAAGAAAAAGTAAGATAGTAAATAGAATGATTATATTATACTTTATAATTTGTATCATACGTAAGACTAAATTCTAATTACACTATCATAGGTCTATTTTAACTCTAGATCTACCAAATATTGAGAGAGGTCGAATCTCTCAAGATGCAAACTTCTTTTTGAGTGAAAAATCTGAGGAAAAGTTTGCTCATCGAAAGATTTGAGTTCTCTTTGTTCTTGAATTGGTAAATTTGTAGTTAAAATGGATCTATACTAGTTCTTATATATATTCTTATTTTTAATTTTATTAAAATCCTTATAATAGATATAGTTATATATATATATGTGTGTATGTCACTTTTCTTTAGCACATTTAGCACATTTTGTAATTTATTTTTTTAATATGATATGTATATCATTGATTATATATATATATAAGAAAATGAGTTTAGTGTAAGTATTAAGATTCGATATGTTTATTAATTAAGTAATTAAGTATTAAGTCAATGTGTTGAAAATGTAGTGAGTAAGGTCTTTTGGTTTGTGCCTTAGCGAGTGAAGATCTCGAATTGTCCTCATGAGTTCGACTTTAGTTAGGATGTGTTATTTCTAGTTTACTGGAATAATCATCAAGTTAATATGCATAGAGTTGGAGCTTCAGTTAAGTGGAAGTCTTCATCAGTTTGACTACATAAGGAGGTGGTAGTTAGCAATTCAGTTAGAGCAAGTTAGTACTCAATCTTGATTGAACTAAAAGCAAGTGATATCTTCAGCGTTGATTGGAGAAGGCACAATTTAACAACTCTAGTGATGATTGGAAAGAGAGCGAGTAACACTCTTAGTCAACTCACTATCAGAGATCAAGTTCTAAATTAAGTTGGGCCTCCTTGCATGGATCAAATTTTACCTATAAAGAGAGGACGAAGGCACAATTAAATCAAAAGTGCTCTGTGCACAAAGGTTTGTGACAAGACAGGTCTCCCGAGTTGTGGGAGAGCCTTGATTGTGGAGCACAAGAATTGTGTCCTAGAAAATAGGACCAATGAGTTTGCTAGAATTTAGGATAATTGGTTGTGCACAAGTTGTGAGGAGATGGGGTCCTAAGAAATATGTCTACAAAGTGTGCAAGGATTGAGGAGGCTTCTAGTGTGTAGAAGTGAGAAGGTTTTGTAGAGCAAGTCAAGGAGGCAATAGAGGAAGAATTGTGTGCAAGAACCAAGATCAAGTCGTGATTAAGGAAGGCCAAGATCAATTGTATCAAGTTGAGATTTGTGTGAGTAGAACACTTTCTCAAGAGACAAATTTATTTGTAATAGATCCAATTGATCAAGAAAAATCAATAAAAAATCCACATTAAGCAAGCAGGTTTTCCCTGTTGGGTTTCCTGAGAAAAGTGAATCAATTTGTGTAATGTATTTTTATCTATGTGTTTTTATTATGTTGCTTATAAGTTATTAAGAAATTTTGTATCTTGGTGAAAGTAAACTAAAATTTCATTTTTTAGATATTCAGCTAAGTAGTTGCAGAGTTTCTTGGAAATTTAACATGGTATCAGAGCAAAGATCAACATGAAGACCAACACCAAATTGATTAGTCAGTGAACAACGTAGATCAAGAAAAAGGATTGCGCTAGAGTTTGAAGAGCATAGTAGAGCATTTCCTTGGATAACATTATGCCATTCCTAGGATAAGGTCAGATCACAGTTTAGAGGAAGCCTCAAATTTACATGCATGAAAGGAGTGGATATATGTGGTGTTGGAAGATAATGGGATAGATTTTGTTAAGAAGGGTCAAGTGCCACCTAAAGATCCCCAACAGTTGGCCCAAAATAACAAGAATGGCATCAAGGTGAGGAGGATCATTCTTGAGGGGATCAAAGACCATATTATTCCTCATCTCCACGAGAACAAGACAATATATGAGATTTTTAAAGCCATCTTAGATCTATATCAGGGTTCCAGTGATGCCAGGAATATTTCTCTCAAAGAGAAGTTGAGAAGTATGTAGATGAGAAAATATGAGCCCATCATCACATATTTTTTGAAGTTCACTTAAGTTAAAGATGAAATAGGTGGTGTGGGTGTGACAAGAAGAACAAGACCTTGTGAGTCTTACACTTCTGGGACTCCATAAGTTTTGGTATAGAATCCAATAGGCAGTGAGTGGTAGAGATAAAATTCCTAGTTGGGAAAGGTTATGGAGCGATTCTGTTTAAGAAGATATCCAAAGAAGGACGAGAGATGGTAGAGAAGCTCCAACAGAAGATGAGGAAAACTTTTCCCTAGTAGGCAAAGGTAAAGCCAAGGGAAAGAAGGGCCAAAGAGAGGCCAAGTCAAGTCAAAAGGGTGAAAATAAGAAGAAGGATTTGAGCAAGATCAATTGTTTCCATTTCCATGAGTTTAGGAATATGCCACTAAGTGTCCTAATTGGAAGGAGTCTAGTAAGGATCATGTAACTACATTAGCAGAGATACACGTATTTTTTTCCCAGTTTGAGAAATATTTCTAAATGATAGATTGCATGGAAATCTCAACAAACAATGGTGTATGGTATATTTATCCAGGAGCATCCTTCCACATGATCGAGAACAAGAATAATTTCAATTACCTGAAGGAGAAGGACATGCAGTTTCAGATTGAGCTAGGAGATGGTGGTATGCATGCGACCAAAGGAGTTAGCACTATCACATTTTAGAGGAAGTCAAGTAATCCTCTCCATATCAAAGATGTCCTCTATGTTCCAGGCTTGAAGAAGAACCTTGTTTTAGTGGCTACCCTTGAGGACAAGGGTTATGATGTCATATTTAGTAGAGGCTAGGCTTACCTCAAGCACTTGGCTTCTAGATGTATGAAGAAAATATGTGTGAGGATGAAGAATATGTACCTACTATAGGTTGAGAACGACACAACCTTGTGTAACAAGGAAAGAAGTGTGCATAATAGAGAAGTGATGGCTGAGGAGAGCAGAACTTTGAGGGAGTCCTTAGAGAAAGAGAAGGTTAGAGAACCTGAGAATAATCCACTCAAGATGGATCCTTAGCCAGTATCTTAGTTTGAGTCTCAACTAGTTGGAAGTTGGGCCGACCAACAAGATGAGGAGGAGGAGAGCTCAGGGCGAGTGGAGGTAGCTACCCAGTCAGTGACTCCCAAGATAGGGAGAGTTCAAGCCAAGTTGGAAGAAGAGTTGTTTAGGGAGAATTAGAAGAGAGTTGGACCTCCCAGTACCACCATCAAGAAGAGTAAGCAACCATCAAGATACACAGGGTACATGGCACTTATGACTGAGGTGATAGACTCACAAAGCATGGTTGGGAAGAATAGGTCTTTGGATCAAATTCCGTAGGAAAATGTGGTAGTGTTGGAGACAGATCTAGGTGGAAGAGGTTCTTCCAAAAGTACCTTCCTTGCTAAGAGGGAGTGTTAAAAATGTAGAGAGAAAGGTCTTCTATATTGTGCATTAATCAGTGAATACCTCAAATATTCCTCATGAGCTAGTTTTCAATTAGGATGAGTTATTTCCAATTTATTGGAATAATCATTAATTTAACATGTATAGAGTTGGAGCTTCAGTTAAGTGGAATTCTTCATCAGTTTGACTACAAAATGAGGTGGAAGTTAGCAGTTCAATTAGAGTGAGTTAGTCTCTAGTATTGATTGAAGGAAGAGCGAGTTAGATCTCCAATGATGATTGGAAGGAGAGAAAGTAACACTTTGAGTTAATTCGCTATCAGAGCTCAAGTTCTAAATTAAGTTGGGCCTCCTTGCATGGGTCGAATTTTACCTATAAAGAGAGGATGAAGGCACAAGTAAATGACAATTGTTTTGTGCACAAAGGTTTGTGACAAGACATAACTCATAAGTTGTGAGAGAGCCTTGATTGTGGAGCTCAAGAATTGTGTCCTAGAAAATAGGAGCCACACGTGCGCTAGAATTTAGGATAAATGGTTGTGCGCAAGTTGTAAGGAGTTGGGGTCGTAAGAAATAGGGATGCAAAGTGTGCAAGGATTGAGGAGGATTCTAGTGCATAGAAGTGAGCAAGTTTTGCAGATCAAGTTAAGGAGGCAACAAAGGAATAACTTTGTGCAAGAACCAAGATCAAGTAGTGATCAAGGAAGGCCAAGATCAATTGTACCAAGATGAGATTTGTGTGAGAAGCAGAACACTTTCTTAAGAGAGACGAACTGCTTTGTAATAGATCCAAGTGCTCAAGAACAATAAACAAAATAGCCACATCAAGCAAGCATATTTTCCATTTTAGGTTTCCTCATAAAAGTGTCTCAATTTGTGTGATGTGTTTTTATATCTGTGTTTTTATTCCACTACTTATAAGTTGTTAAGAAATTATGTATCTTGGTGTAAGTAATTAGATTTTTGTTTTTAGATATTCATCTAAGTAGTTACAGAGTTTCATGGAAATATATATATAGTGTAAGTATTAATATTCGATATGTTTATTAATTAAGTTTTTTTAGAATTTTAATTTTATTATCAATAATTATTAGGTGGATGGTAAGAATTCAACCTCCACTAAAGGTTGAGATTTATTTTAAAAGTAGTTATGTCTTTTGTATTTTTTTTTGTAAGTCTAAAAATTATATTTATCAAGAAAAAGTAAAATTACATCATTTTCCTGGCGTGCTCGGTCAAGCTGGGCAATAACATTATGTAGTTGTTGAAGAATGTGAACCATGTCATCTGGAGAAGGGGGGATGTGATCTTGAGGGAGAGAGTATGACAACAGAGGATCCATAGTCTCACCAAGACCCCGCTCTTGAGACATTTGGTGATCCAGGATATTTTTGCTTATAGATGCATCAAAATTACATATGACAGAGCACTTAAAAACCATAGAACACAAGCATATAAAATGAATATAAAAGATACATAATCACACATGAGATCAAGACACAAAAATTTTATTACGGAGTTCATCCAATTTGGACTACATCTCCGGGCCCTGCTCAATAGTGGGGAGGCCTTCTTTTATTAAGTCACATGAAAAGAGAGAAGTACAAGTAGATTTCTACATAAACATCTTTATACCTCCAATATGGAAGATAGTTGGCAAATGTGTTATAGACATATTTGGGCACTGTAACCCCAA
Source organism: Pinus taeda (assembly GCA_000404065.3). Classification (NCBI taxonomy): domain Eukaryota; kingdom Viridiplantae; phylum Streptophyta; class Pinopsida; order Pinales; family Pinaceae; genus Pinus; species Pinus taeda. The sequence goes on along the minus strand of APFE030956152.1, from coordinate 356,645 downwards.
TCATATATGTCCATAAACCAAGGGCTTCTGAGTCCCTAAAAGTGTTGTTTCACACCCTAAAGGAACAAGGTCAGTTGATTACATCAT
>APFE030956152.1:336320-351348 GCA_000404065.3 Pinus taeda | reverse complement strand
ATAGATATATATTCACAAAATCTTTTTCTATTCCTTTCCGGTTGAGCTATACGAGTGGATCACGAAGCTAGCAGATAGTCAAGGAATGTGGAGACTTGACAGTCCTATTATTTGGACCTCGGAGCTAGTACAGAAATTGGATGCATCTAAGGACAAGATAGCCCGTGCTGTCGATCATTGTCTCAATCACGTCATAGGAGGATTTGTGACTGAATTCGTGGTCGACACCTCAGTCATCTACAACAAGGCAGAGCAACACGTTTTCAAAGGACTGCGAGGTAAGTACTTGAAATATTTGAATACCTAGATTAAAATGTTATTGTGCGAAAAACGCGTTATGCAGCTACCTTAATGTTTGGAGCTACGCGAAGCGAAAAAAGTTATAAGAATGAAGGACAAAAGGGTCATGAATATAGTCAATTGATTTCACCTCCGCGAGGTGAGGAAGAGGGGATAACACAGGTTTCTCCGCGAAGTGCTATTCATTTAATAAGACAAGGATTTCCATGACTGCCACCTCCACCTACACCACCTCCAAATTCACCATCATCACCTGCGAATTTACCCGTACCACCTCCGCCTCCACTATAGTTCAGTATGGAAAACTCAGTGAAGTTGCCTTTGTTCAAAGGCTTGGGGAATGAGGACCCGGACCAATTTTGGTTTGTTGTGAAAGCCATATGGGAAGCTCAAGGCATTACACATGATCACATGAAGAAGGTGACATTGGTTAGTGCTCTACAGGATCGCGTGCTAACCTGGTATATCAAGTACTCTAATGATAACCTGAATGCTGGAGTGGCAGACATCCAGACCGCATTAAATAAAGAATTCAGTAGGCCTAAATCTAAAGCACATTCTATTGTGGGGTTCAAGGAAATCATGATGCAACCAGGCAAGACACCTTGGGAATTAGATTATAGATTGAAGTGAAAAATCCACGAAGCCAAGATGAACTTGACAGGCAGACAGCATCGCGAGTGGTTTGTGGCTTCACTACTGCCACACTTAAGGGTTGCACTGTCACAATAGAAGATAATGTATCAGGTGGAGGCCTTGGAGATTGCAATGAGACTACATGAAACCTCGATGCAAGATCCAAATCTGGGGGTTCATTAGATCCATGCACCATTGAAAAATATTTTCCTCGAGATGCAAAGTTTGAAGTAAGACAGAACAGTTCGACCAGAGGTGTGTGAAGAGGTATGGTGCCTGAAATGCAAGGGTCAGGGCCATGACAAAGATCATTGCCCAGCCTTTGTGAACTATATTGCAAGAGGAGGACCGATGCCTTTGAGGCCAGAAGCTCAAGCAGGACCGAGCGCGAGGCCTGCATTATGGTGCACTATATGTCAGGTAGCAGGAAACATGCTATGCATAACTATCATTTGCTGTAGAAGTTTGTACAGACACCGCAACAACTGTTCTGCAACTTTTTTAGGTCAGTAGGGAATGATGAGGGAAATTGCAGGAGTTATGAATTAATGATGGATAGAACTCCCACCTATAGGGTTCATGCAGAAACACGGCCCCCTAACTAGAGCGCAGGGATGTTGCGAACAGGATTTCAGGGGCACAAACGAGGCCAAGGGGGAGGAGGACCTGGCAGAGGTCAGGGACAGTTGATCTACTACAATTGGGGAGGACCAGGACACTATGCCTGTGATTGCACTAACCCAACATGTATGTCGTGCAAGCACTGCACTTTGTTTGATCATGAAACGAAAGACTGCCCTACGCTGATAGAAAGGATACGTGACAAAGAGGTACTACCACCTATGTTGAATCAGATTCTGCAAATGATGAGATCTGAGCCATGCAAAGAGGATCCAAATGTGAATATAGTGCTCTGAAGTGGAATCGCAACATGAGATGACAAGGGGAAACAACCCGAAGATAGTACATGGGTTCACAAGGCTCCAACGAAGGAGGCTAAATTCGATTTAGAGCACGCATGTGAAACTTTCTTGGAAGCAAAGAAGAGATTCACTGAGGCCTCCACCTTGGGAAGCAAGGATAAGCATGATCAGGAGATGGACCCTTCTATGCTTACAACTTTCCTGGATACTTGTATGAAGTTACTACGCGATAGAAAAGTTGTGAAGGGGTTACAAGAGCTCATAAAAAGATACATCGGAAACACTCCGGGTGAGCCATGCGTATTACAAAAGATGGGTAAGCATAAAAGAAGGATAGGACGGGAGATGAGATTGACTGCGTAGATAGGAGAGTATGAAATGGATCAGGTTATTTTGGACCTAGGGTTAGATGTGAACGTCCTACCGAAGCAGACTTGGGAACGGATGGGGAGACCCACATTGCAATGGTCTCCGATTCAGTTAAGAATGGCGAACCAGCAAAAGATCATCCCCATGGGGTGACTATAGGGGGTGAATTTGGGTATTGAAGGTGCGAGCGCGCTAGCTGACTTTGAAGTAACAGAAATTGTGGATGATAGCAACCCCTACCCTGTGCTCCTGGAAATTGACTGGGCTACTGATATGGACGGGGTAATCAATATAAAGAAGCAAAAGATTATATTTGAGAAGAAATCGCTCCACATAATAGTACCCCTAGATCCTGCTAAAGGATCACACTATACCAAACCAATCTGTGATTATGAGAGTGATGACGATCTGGACTCTATATATAAGATAACGACGTGAGACCAATATTGGGTGAATCCAACAGCAGATGGACGAATTACATGGGATCGCGAGAGTTCCTATACCTTGGACTCTGATGAGGAATCAGAGCATTGGAAGAAATTTTTACATGAGGTAAATACACTGAGATGTAACATGAGGACCCGATCGTTGCGCTGTGTCTCGTCAAAGGTAAGAAATATTCCTACTTTTAATGGCCTGAATGATGTAGATATCTTTTTGGATGCATTTAAAAGGGAGGTAATAGAAAAGCGGCGCTTCCAGGCATTGGGCTGGGCACTGCGTGCTATGCCCGCAAGATGGTGGGGTGCGAATAAGGGAAGCTTTGATGATTGGCGCGAATGTAGGAGGATGATGAGAATACACTTTGGGAAGTCGAAGGTTTGAATGATAGACAAGTATGATGGGCAGGATGATCCGCGTGCGCACTTGGCCAAATGGGCTCAGGCTTATGGAGAAAAGCCCCAACCTGAATGGGTGCACTTGTTCTGTCATACCCTGGATATCATCCCGATGAAATGGTACATAGAAACAGAGCTTCGCCATGGAACAGGTGAATGGGATATTTTGCGTGAGGGATTCATAATGACATTCAGTTTTGAAGACGGGTTTGATTGTATTGATGAGGCACTACAAGAGGTGAAAGCAACAATCTTTAGGATATCGCAGGATCCTTTGGACCTGATTTAGCCTAAGTGGGCTACTCAACTGAGTCATGCGTTGGAATGCTATAACGTGACTGCTAAACAAGAAGATGTGGATATGCAAAAGATTAACATCCCTGAAATAGAAGGCCACCACGAGGTTGAAGGATCATGGATTGAGAATCCTGATATAACCACGTTGTTGAAAACAAAACAAGTAAAAATTGGTATGGAGGCAGAGCCCAAATTCACGAAGATTGGATACTACTGGGACGACGCGACGGTGGATAAGGTTGCTGAATTTCTCCGCAAATACCAGGATTTATTCCCTACCAAGTTTACAGGTCTAAAAGGGATAATCGAGGACCTAGGTGTTATGAAGATCACGTTGAAGCCCAACACGAAGACAGTTAAGCAAAGACCTTACCGTCTCAATCTGAAGTATAAGGAGAAGGTTCACTTAGAGCTAGAGAAGATGCTTGTCGTAGGCATCATTGAGCTTGTGGAAGAATCTGACTGGGTAAGCCCAATGGTGGTATAGGAGAAGAAGTAGAAGGATGAAATAAGCATATGCGTGGAACTCAGAAAGTTGAATGATGCTTTCGTACATGATATTTTCTCGACTCTATTCATTGATGAAGTGTTGGACAATGTAGGTGGCCAAGAAGCATATTCCTTCACTGATGGGTTCTCGGGGTACCACCAAATCAAAACTACGCTGGAGGATAGGAGCAAGACAAACTTCACGACTGAGTGGGGTTGTTTCTAGTACACTGTAATGTTGTTTGGATTAAAGAATGCGCCTGCAATTTTCTCGTGCGTAGTCGTTTCTGTGTTCAAGGAATTTATTCATAAGTTCCTAGAAGTATACTTTGATGATTGGACTGTGTTTGGACTAGTGAAATGCCATGTCACCAATTTGTCAAAGATACTAGATCGCACTCAATCTAAAGAAGTGCTTGTTTTGTGTCCCTTTTAGGACCCTACTGGGTCATGTGGCTTGTAGATAGGGACTGATGGTAGATCCTACAAAGATAGCGTTGATACTGAACTTGGAAGCGCCAAGGAGTGTGAAACAGTTGCGCACTACCTTAGGACATACAGGATATTACAGAAAGTTTATTAAAGGCTATGCCTAGATCACCGACACCTATGGAGAAATTGTTGAAGAAGGACATCACATTTTGTTGGAACGAGGACTGTAAGAAGAGCTTGCATATATTGAAAAAAAAAATGGTCACCGTGTCAATTCTAGTCTTCTTGGATTGGAAAAACGAGTTTCATGTACATGTCGATGCGTCGTGTATAGCGTTGGGAGCAGTTCTGACACAGGCTAGTGGAGGAGACTTGGACCATCCTATCGCGTTCACAAGTACAAGGTTATCCAAGGCAAAGAAGAACTATTCCACCACTGAGCGTGAAGGTTAGCTATGGTATACACGCTCCAGAAGTTTAGACACTACTTGTTGGGTGGCCATTTTAAGAAGTATACAAATCGCTTTGCGCTGAAGTATCTGGTCAATAAGTTTGTGTTGGGGGGGAGAATCTGTAGGTGGTTGTTACTGTTCCAAGCATATGATTTTGAATTTATTGTGAAGCCTGTATGATTGAACGCGGGACCAGACCATCTGTCGTGCATCAAAACAAGGGAAGAACCCACTAATTTGGAATAAGGATTGCCTGACGTGCAACTATTTGTAATTCACGTCGCAGATGGTAATTTTGAGGATATAATACACTTCCTAATGATAGGAACTACCCTGGAAGGATACATTGTCCAGCAAAAGAAGGAATTAGTGGTGCATGTGGTAGATTTCTCTATCATTGCTGGGCATCTGTACAAAATGGGCTTTGATGAGATATTGCGATGATATGTCCTTGAGTTTGAAAGAAGAAAAATCCTCGCAGACACTCATGGGGGTGATGCGGGAGGACATTATGCAAGGAGAGCGTCCGTGCAAAAGATTCTACGCGCAAGGTTGTGGTGGCCAACCCTCCATCAGGACTCAAAAGTGTATTGCAAGGCATGTGATGTATGTCAAAGGACTGGCAGGCCATTGTGGAGGGATGAGATGCCTCTGAATCCACAGATGATATTACAACCCTTTGAGAAATGGGCGATAGATTTTGTGGGACCCATTCAGCCCCAAGGAAAAATGGGAGCTAGGTACATTATCACCGCGACAGAGTATTTGACTTGTTGGGCAGAGGCCTAGCCTGTGAAGGATTGCACTTGCACAACTACTACAAACTTCCTCTTTGAGTATGTATTGACACAATTTGGCTATCCAAAGATCCTGATGAGTGATCATGGTACACACTTTCTAAATGAGACGATCAGCATGTTGATGGAGGAATTTTAGGTATATCACCAGAAGAGCATGCCTTATCACCCGCAAGCTAACGAAACAGTGGAAGCATTCAATAAAGTGTTGGAGAACACACTAACCAAGGTTTCCGATGCTCATGAAGTGATTGGGACCTATGCACACCTACAGTACTATGGGATTATCGAACGACATGCAAGAAGCTGATTGGACAAACACCCTTTAGGCTTGTCTATGGTGTTGAAGCGGTAATGCCTATGGAATATATTGTGCCTAGTCTGCGCATAGCAGTGCTCATAGGTATAATGGATCGCGAAGCCCTAGAGGAAAGGCTCGCACAACTGGAGGAGCTCGAGGAAGATATATTTCTAGCTGGATTTCACCAATAAGACCAAAAGCAGCGTGAAAAATCATGGCATGATCGACACATTAAGCTGCGCACCTTTAAGATAAATGACCTGGTTTTGTTATATGACAATTAGTTTGATAAATTTTAAGGGAAATTCAGAATGCACTGGTTAGGGCCCGATGTCATTAAGGAAATTATCGATGGAGGAATGGTACAACTAGTCAAATTGAATGGAGATCCCTTCCTAGGAAAGGTGAATGGTAGTCATTTGAAGCCATACACCGGCGGTCCACCCATGTGACTAGATGAAGGTAGCATAGTCTTAACACTCCAATCAGCTGAAAGCTGGCATGGGACTATAAACTACACTGTTTGGGTTGGGGAGTTGCGCGATTGGAGGATTGTGCGAAGCAAGGAAGTGTCACAGGGATCGTGGTAGCGAGAAGGGAGCTGCGCTACCCAGGGAGAAATCGCGCAGGTCAGCCAGAAAGTGATTGTTAAGGTCACTGTTCACGATTTGATAATAGAAGTTCGACCAAATGGAGTGGGCGGCCAGAATTTAAGACGAAATTTATGGCTCAGATCCTTAAAAATCTGCCGCCAATCCGCATTTATGAACCGAATTTGGGGGGAAGGGTTGGATTTGAATTTAAAATTCCCTATAAATTACAAGTGGTTGTCTAGCGAAAAACACTTGGCATTTTGAGAATTGAGTTGTTGAGCTTTCAGGCGCATATGAATCGCAAGCACTACAAACTTCTGATCGCCAGTAGATTATTTGAGACATTTCCAAAGGAGACATAGGATTTCTTACAAAAAATCATGTCGGGGCCCACAGAACCTATAGATATTGAAGTAGAAGAATTGGTACCGAAAGTTGAGATGGAGGCAGAAGTAGCTGCTCCAGAAGTCACCTAAGTGCTAGCCGAAGTCCCTAAATCACCGAGAACGCCAAGACCAAAGCTGACCCCAACCAAAGAGACCGTGAAGGATAAAAGGGGCAAGCAACCTGCCATACCTATGCACACATCACTAAGGAGAAACCCACCAAAACCCACCGCATAAGAGAAATGAAAGGTCATAAATTTGGAGCCGGAAGAGGAAGACATTGAAGACATCCCGATGGATGATGAGGATGTGGGAATTGAAGTAGAGGAGGCTGAAGCCCAAGGTGTGGACCCTATTACTCGGTTGCCAGAGTATGTCCCTCCATGCAAGCCCAAGACCAAGGTGCCAAAGGACATTGATGAAAGAAAGACCCCTTTGCAAACCCCTCTACTGCCAGATGAGATTGTTTTCAATGGACTGCGCTTGGCACGGGTGTCACTACTGAAACTTGAGGACTAGGACCTTTTTTTATCACAATAAATTCCCACACTTGGTGACCGAGCATCTGATGTGCCACATCATTGTTACAAACATTGGCATGACCACATTGGAGCTGCGGAGGTGGCTCAAAGGAGTAGATAAGGCAGGTTTGCTCAACCTGCTTTGGGTGCCGCACTACAACCACACCTCGGTGACAATATTGGTCATCAAGCGGTTGTTGTGCTTGGTGCGTGATGGGTGTCTACGGTTGGAGGAGCCAATACCCATCACAGATAGATTGATTCATAGGATAATGTGAATGCCCTATATAGGCGAGAATCCAACCATGATATTTGGCAGAAAAGGTGGCCAGCAGGCCCTGGTGGAGTCTATGAAGGAAAATTTTAAACTGGTGAAGAAGCCATGTGGATACGCTATATCTAGCATCTATGACCCTATTGTGAAGGTAGCCACACAGATCTTAGCAAGGAAGGTGATGAGGAAGGGTTGTGCTGATGAGGTGCCAACGCCTGTCGTCGTGCTAGCAGCCCAGTGCACTGAAGGAGTCCAATTCAACTAGTTGGACTACCTTCGCAGAGAGTTCCTGATGAACTTCCGCGAAGCACAAGAGCTCGGAAAGACATTCCACTATGCATGGCTCTTGCTGTCAATTGTGCTAGTAGTGTGGGATCTGCCAAAGGACAACCAGTTCCCTTCGGTCGTGCCAGACCTCCCAGAAGTAGTGAAGTACACTTTGTTGTGGGAAACCAAGGATGCACAGCGAGTCAAGGACAACAAGATCTTTTCGATCTTGATGGACATGAACATCCGCATGGCCATCAATCGCAAACCGCGATTGTCACCTACGGTGTACTCCAACCTACAGGGCTACGCATAATTCAAAGAAGACTTCCACCATGTTTCCATCAGGGTGCGGAAGGACCCCGCGCAAAAATGGTACGACTTGCCTTATATGACAACAGATGATTTGATGCGGTACTTGATCAATGGCCAGCAGAGTGGTGCGCTACAACACACTTGGCGATGGGAGGGAGCAAGTCCACCGCGCAGAAAAAGAAGGAGGAGGCAAAGCTTTAGATGAAACAACTGGTTGAAAAGAAGAAAAAGGAGGTTGCTGATAAGGCTAAGGTGAAGCGTGAGGTTGTGCAACAAACAGTGAAGTAGACAGGTGGGACAGAGCGGAGCTCTGACAAAGGCGCGAGGTTGCCTTCACCTGAGACAGAGGAGGAGACGAAACAACACAGTACGAACCCTTAGGAGACGTCTGCCCACATCAAGCGCCCAAGGGAGCAGGAGAAAGGAGGGTCCAAAAAGAAATCAAAGACTACTTCGACATCACTGGACCCTATCACGCTAATAGAGGGCGACTTGCATGATATTGGTGACACAGTGAGGGATGTCACCGCAGAGGTCCTGCAACAATTTGAGCAGCAACAACAGATCATCTTAGGGGCTATCTAGATAGGGTTGCAAGACCTACAGACCCGCGCGTTGCATGCTGGCATAGTGTCTACTAGCCTGTCTCTCGGCACTTCGGAAGCGGCTGAGATGTTATGTGCAAAGGCCTCTAGTGCGATAGTGCTGCATGATGGAGCATTAAACACAGAAAATGAGGCTGACAGGCCCACTATCAGCACCCTAAAGGGAGTAGGGTTGAACCTGGCAGCGCTCCCACGTGAAGCACTCTACCTCTTGCAGGATGGAGTGATTTCAGAGCTGAGGGCCAGTGAGAACCGCGCCCTCTAGGTGATCAGTGAGCAGCGGGTCAACAATGAGTAAATGGCACTAGAAGGAGATGTTGTCATCACCACTGATACCAAGGCGACCGACTCGAGCAAGCACATTATGCAGGTTGTTGAGGAGGTATGCTGAATGGTCCCACAGTTGGATATTCCCGAGGAGGAGCCAATCAAGGTGCACATCCGCAAGCTGGCCACAAGACTGTGCGACAATTGTACTGAGATGGCGTGGGTTCAGTTGGAGTTGAACCTACAAATCATGGAGTTATAGTTGAGGGCCCAACCTTCAACTCTGCTAGAAATGAAGGAATAGCGGGTGACTGTTGTCACAGAATCAATAATTGGGGTGGATAGTACAGTAGCAGACTACACGCAACTTTTCAAGCAGTCATTTGAGGTCCTAACAAGCTTGCAGGAGGACCCTAATGTCCAACGACTAGAGACGGAAGCACGCGAGCTACAGTAGCGCGAACTGTCGTGCTGACACAAATACTAGTGAAGCTTTCGGAGGCCAAGCAGCTGAAGGAATAGGTGGATGCAACGCTACACGAGGAAGCAGTGCTGAAGGCAAGACTGAAGCCTTGGCGGGATGAGGCTTACACAGTAACAGGGCCTATTGAAGGTAAGCTTGCGACTCTGTAAGAGACGCAGCAAAAGCTTCATGCCAATAGCTCAAGAGCAGTGACCGAGCAGACAGTGGAAGACGCGAAGCAGGTGGCACACAATGCATGGCTAAGGTTGCGGTCATACGAGTCGAGTTCACACAAAGATATCCATGCCTACCGAGTGACTTGAGGGTGAGTCGCGATGTTTGTGTTGGGGTCAATGGGATCCCCCAAGGACATTTTTAGGGCTAAAATCCCATGTTTTGGTAAAATTTTGGAATAAACTTGTAAAGACTCTGCATTTTGTGGTCGCAGAGCGCGAAGGTGTCATGAGTCATAAAGGGTTGTAGACCCTTATTTTTGTAAAGTAAAGTTGATTGTAAGAGATCTACCTGTGGTCCGCAGACCATGGGATTGTATAGAAAGAACTAAGCTCTAAGTAGTTTGAGAGTCATGGGATGAAGAATATAGTCATAGCTCTGAAGTAAGAAGTCTAAGTTTTGGGTCGTAGCGTAGGTAGAGGCTTTGCAGCTGAGTGCACAGAAGCCTAAGGTGGAATTCTGCAACTGAGTGCGTGGACCCCTAGAGATGTGTACGCAAGGTGGATAGAGTCTGTAATCACTTGAAAGACATCAATAAAGAGAAGTATTATGAAAATTCTGTGTTTTTGTTCTTGTTAATGTATGTAATTACGTTGGTTAAGTGAATGCAAGTAAGAAAATTTGTTTACGTAGTGCTAACTATGATTGTCTAATAAGATAAGTAAGACACTTAGACTAGTTTGGGAATCTACACGGTACACTGCCATAGCAGTGCGAAAGTACCTGAGCCGCAGGTTAGGGTTGCGTGTGGGTCAATTGTACCCTTTCAGAGAGGTGTCAAAGGGCGAAATAAAGGTCTCATTTGGCAAGCCCTAGAGAGAAGTGACCTGCACGAAGGCAGGAATAAAAGGAATAAACTGACATCACGACCATCTCAGGGTGCGGAAACTTGGTTCCAACATCTCCCCATTCTGCTTCGGGTGAGACTTCGGTCCGCGCTCCACTGGCTGATGCCGAAAGGGCTAGTAGTGTAGGGATTTGTTTGGATAATTAACGCTGAACCTGGGTCAGGCCCCAACAAGCCAACAATCATTGATTTGGAAAAATATGATGAGGGATTCTCATCATCTGTCATTGATGGTTCGCTAGCTATATAGCACATTTCTCAGCTTCCCTCCTGACATACCCAAGTACTGTTTGACAGGGTAATTCTTCTACTTTGATGGGATTGAAAATTCCTTGGCCATTAATTCCCAATAATTTTCCTTCATACCCCATTCTCTTCAACAATTTAGAACCTATTCCCATGGTATGATTTTCAAAAGAAACAAATTCAACATCGAAAATCATTTTTAGCATGGAAGAATTTACCTCACATGGATAATGCTACAAATTTTCCAAGGCTTCCTCCTTTGCTTGCAACTATTGTAGTAGTCATTATTTCTCCTATTTCTCTTGTTGTATGAGCCTTTTTAATTTTTCATTCTACTCTTGAAGCCTCTGATTAATTTCTACATACGAGGAAGGCAATGATTGAAAAGAACTGGAAGAGGTAGATGATATATTGCTCTCTAATCCTTGAGTCTCCTCCTCTTTTCACTTCTCATATGTTGTATACATAATATCCACCATCTTGGACATATGCAAGAAAGTCTCATGCATTCCCTTTCCATGCTTCATGGCTACACACTTAATCATTCATGCACAAATCGGTCATTCACGCACAACTCGATCATTCACGCATACTTTAACAATAATTATATCGTATCTATCCCCCATGAGCCTCAATAATCACCATGTATCCTTTTTAAGATGCTCGTCCTCTGAATCCTATCTCTAGTTAGCACAGTCATGCAATTCAAAGCACTTAAGCCCTACTTTGATACCACTTAATCCAGGATAGATGCATCAGAATTACATATGACAGAGCACTTAAAAACCATAGAAGACAAGCATATAAAATGAATATAAAAGATACATAATCACACATGAGATTAATACACAAATATTTGATTACGGAGTTCGTCCAATTTGGACTACATCTCCGGGCGCTACTCAATAGTGGGGAGGCCTTGTTTTATTAAGTGGCATGAAAAGAGAGAAGTACAAGAAGATTTATGCATAAATATCCTTATATCTCCAATCTGGAAGATAGATGGAAAATGGAGAGCCCAAATCTAGAAATAGACAACACCACTAACTTCCTCGCAAAAAATAGTGCAAAAACACCTATCCGAACACCCCATTCGGATAATCGGGACTTCTGCAACCTTCTCGGAACTTTCTGATCTCTAAGATAAGGTCTTGGCCACCTGCCAGGAGCAGGTGCCACTTCTCTACTTTGCAAACCCACGTTTCTCTCTGCTCTCCCCCTTCTTCAGACCCAAATAGTTATATATATATATATATATATATATATATATAATATATATATAGATGTTGGTGTGGCAAGATCCTTCATAATCCGGGAAGTTTTAAAACAGATGACAAGTTTAGGTCGTTGGGTTCAACCATAGTCTCTGAATAGTGCACCGGGAATGGCCCTTTTGAAACATAATAAAGAAACCCAATAGAATATAGTTCCATAGTCAATGTTTCCACTTGATTCCATAACTACGTTTTAGTACTTCAAACGATGGCTTTAACGGATTAACACTAGCAGATAAACCTTATACCTTTACATTAAGCAATGAGAAATTCTGCGATAAAGGTGGATCAGACGAAGTTATTAACTGAAATACATAGATTTTATGATCCGTGGAACCCCATCGCAATCACAATCCACTGGCCGAGGGTGATTCTCATATACGGGAATGATCGCATTGCAGTATGTGATCTGGTGGACCTGACGGGGATATAAACTACAACCTGTAAGAATATCGCGTTTGGCAATATCGCATTTCGCATTTCAGTGTTTTCGTGTGGACCAAACCCTATGACCTACAACACTAACGAACTCACCGATATATTAAAATACATCATAAAGGTTTTTCACTTTCGGCAGTCTATCGATGATCATAATCGACGGTCGACATACATCATATGTTCCATGCCTCACCATCTGCAATATGCGATACGCACCACAACTTCTCCCGTGGGTTGGATCCTTATATGTATATTGTTCAACATTTGTAATATACAATACATGGTGATACAACATCGCATTCTTCGCTGCCACATATCCTCTGTAATCACAAATCGTATAATTCCTCCGATTGTTACAAAACCTTTTTCATGCGACCCTCCCGATCTGCAGTATTAGATGACTGTGGGACCTTGCAATCTGCCACCTATCCACTGCTACCATGTCATCACCTCTACCGCTTGTTCTTTTGGTCAATCTGAATATTTGACTAGCTCTAACTTCTACATATGAACTCAGATTTGAGTGCCATTCGCATTGTTGGCATCAAGGCGACGAGCACTTCGATCTGATGTTGAGTTCATCCAGAATCTGCCACTTTGAGTTTGGAGCCTTTCTACCATGCCACTGGTACTTTAGAGAGATCCACCTGGATCAATCCTCTTAGATCCTCCTGGATCATTTGGCAACGTAAGACTCTACGCATATTCATCTTTCATGCCTTCTTGCAAATAGGATAATTCTCACCTCCTTTTGCACCAAGATCTTCTTGCGCCTTAGAAAACCTTTCAACAACACAAATGATATCAAAATTTGTTGGTCGTAGACTAGTCCTCCAATGAAAGCATGTGCAGTATTCCACCAATCGCCACCCCAGTTATGTATGCGAACCATAATTCGATAAGCCACCGCTGGGTAGTCCAGGTTAGGCTTCAAATGTAAGACATTGTGACCATGTTCCACTTCAAAATCCAACAAAATGTGGTCTTTGTTATGCCTCACACAAGAGAAGAAAAGAGTCCAAGTAGACAAAACCCTATATCCAGAAAAATAAGTGATGTCTTGTCACAAAACCATACCAAAATCTTCCTTAACCATGCATAACCACTACACTTACTTGAATTTTGTAACAAGAGCACACTACGCTACTCCTATGCAATCCTCACAACTAAAACCCCACACTTTTGTTTCCAGGAGCACCACAAATACAAAGCAACTAAAGAGAATAAATAACTAGAGCCAAATAGTTTAAGTCATGTGAATTACCCACAAGACCACTACAAACAACACATGTGCACTAGAGCTAACACAGTCTGTGACCACCCTACTATGACCATTGCGTAACCTCTCTGGTTTGCAAATGGCCTCACAACCCTGAACCACATAAACTCCCTTCTCGACAAGCCTACTAAAACATGAGCTCAGCAATAAGGGGAGTCACTTTGAGGGGAAATCCATAATAATACCTACTACCATCATAGCACATAAATGTCAGAAAGTACCCAACCCTCATCGCTTGAGCCTCCATCTAGGTTTCCAAAACACAATTGTTAAGGTTGTTTTTAATGTCATCAATCCATAATACAATTTAAAATGACTCCTTCAAACCTCCTGCATGTAATCCACCTGCCAAGAATCGCGTAACCCATGTCATGAAGGGGACTTGTGGTGAAAAGCCCTCACCACACTTCCCAATGCCTCATCATTCGACACCCCCATCAGGGTAAATTTTTTTATTAATAATAATAAGTTATAGTTTAGTTAATTTTCATGATTTGTATTTGTTTATTTATTTTGGCAAAGTGGTATGTATCATGAGGGGTGTTTTTATGTTTATCAGTGTTTATCAACCATTTAATTTATATGCCTTCCCTAGTTAAATTTAAATATGAAGTTTTGAAATATAATTACTACAAATCATTATTTTAATTCATATGGTAAAATTAATCTTAATTTATAGTTACTATTTATATTTTATATATGTTTCACATGGTTATAGAAATATTTTTATTTCTTATTATATGCTTATTAATTAAATTATTTTTTTATATGTTTATTAATTATGTTTTGAAATATCACGCATTGTTATTATTTAAATTTAGTTTAATGTAATAAGTATATTATGTTGAATTGAGGCTTCTGTGATCCATAATAGTTATAAGTAGAACTTCGGCGTAAATCACATAAAGAGAGACATTTGTTGACGAACCAACCAGTGTGATTCATCTTCCGGACAAGTTGAAGAAACAATCCAGCTTTGTATGTTAAGGCTATCTTGACCAACGACTAATTTTGACTTAGGGACCGCAGTCAAAAAGTCAAATCGATAATTTAATAGGAGTTAGTTATCATACCTTAAATTATATAAAAGAAATAATTATAGTTGTTGTTTACATTATTAGTTTATTAAAAATTGTAACTTATATGGGAATTAGTTAGATCAAAGATCTAACATCTATATATAT
>APFE030956152.1:210122-320588 GCA_000404065.3 Pinus taeda | reverse complement strand
CCTTGATCAGTTACTATCTCCCTTGGCACTCCATATCTAACAAAAATCTCTTCAAAAAGGAAATTGACAACTGTGTGTTCTGTGGCTCTTACCAGTGCTTTTGCTTCAGCCCACTTTGTGACATAATCAGTACATACTAAGATGTACTTCTTACCATTGGAGGATGGGTTGATAGGTCCTATGAAGTCTAGAGCCCATTTTTCAAATGGCTCTAGGTGAACTTGGGGCTGAAGAGGCATCTCATCGGTAGCTGTTGGCCTGCCCATTCTTTGGCAAATGTCACAACTCTTTACATACTTCTTGGCATCCTTGAAAATAGATGGCCAGTAGTATCCAAGAGTTAGAACTTTGAATGCTATCCGCTTAGCTGCAAAATGCCCACCACACGGTTCATCATGGCAAGATTTTAAAATATCAATTACCTCATCGTTTCTTACACATCTTCTAATGATCATGTCATAGCCTGTGTAAAATAGATCGCCATTGAGCCATGAATATCTAGCACTTTGTTTGACTATTCTTTTCCTTTCCTTTGTGGTAAAGTGTGGAGGTGTCCTTCCTGTAGACAAGTAATTAGCCAAATCAGCATACCAATGATTAACTATAGAAATGGAAAATAAATGTTCATCAGGGAAAGAATCTTCAACTGGAACAACCTCACCTTCGTTTTGCAATCTAGAGAGGAAATCTACCACTTGGTTCTCTTTACCTGGTCTATCTAACACGGTGATGTTGAATTCCTGTAACAATAGTAACCATCTGGTAACTCTGCCACTGGTTATTGGTTTGTTCATTAAATGTTTTATGGCAGAATGGTCAGTATGAACAAAGACTTCATAACCAGTTATGTAATGTCGGAATTTGTTTACAGCATATATGATAGCAAGTGTTTCCTTCTTTGTGACCGTGTAGTTTAACTCTGCAGGTGTTATATTTTTGCTAATGAAGTAAATGGCATAAGTACAAGATTCTTCTTTTTGGCCTAATGATGCACCCACTGCAGTGTCAAATGCATCTGTAAAGATATGAAATGGTAAGCTCCAATTAGGACCTCTCAAGATTGGTGTGGTTGATAGCTTCTTTTTGAGCAATTCAAATGCTTGTTGGCAGTTCTCATTCCAACTGAAAAGTACATCTTTTGACAGAAGTTTAAACAAAGGTAAAGCTATCTTACTAAAATTTTCAATAAATCTTCTATAGTAGCTTGCATACCCAAGGAAACTTCTTACCTCTCTTTGATTCTGTGGTATTGGTAAATCGACAATGATTTGGATCTTTGTTGGGTCAACTTTGATCCCTTGAGAAGAAATATAGTGGCCTAACACTATCCCTTCGTTCAACATCATAAAACACTTCTCATTGCTGAGGGACAGGTTAGATTCAATACATATTTTTAAAACTCTCTCAAGGTTTTCTAATGCATGTTCAAATGAATTTTCGTACACTGAAAAATCATCCATATACACTTCAACACAATCATGAATTAAATCAGCGAAAATAGCTAATACAGCTCTTTGAAATGTAGCTGGAGCATTGCAAAGTCCAAACGGCAAAACATTGTAAGCATAAGTCCCCCAAGGACAGGTGAAGGTGGTTTTGTCCTGGTCTTCTGAAGCTATCCTTATCTGGTTGTAGGCATTGAAACCATCAAGAAAAGAGAATGATGATTTCCCAGCTAGGGTGTCTAAGACTTGGTCGATAAATGGTAGTGGAAAATAATCTTTAAGCGTGGCTTTGTTCAGTTGTCGGTAATCAACACAAATGCGCCACTTACCATTTTTCTTGGGCACTACAACCAATGGGGATACCCACTAACTGTCAGAAATAGGATATATGAAATTGACTCTCAATAATTTTTGCAACTCTTCTCTGACAATATCTTGAAGCACGAGGTTCATTCTTCTTTGTGGTTGCCTCACTGGTTTGATAATGTTATCTGTGTAAATATGGTGAGTGCATGTGTCTGGATGAATGCCATGCATGTCGGTATAATCCCAAGCAAAGGCTTTCTGGTATTTCCTCAAGAGTTGGACTAATTTTTCTTGTTGAGATGAGTCTAAATGATGGCCTATGTTGAAAGTTTTCCCTGGACTGATCTCTATAATCTGACTCTGGGTGTTGGTGATGGATTGAACTGGAAAGATGTCATGAAAGGTGGTTTGCAAAGATTGGATGGTGCATGTTTCCTGAAAATTTTGAACTAAAAGTACATCTACAGCGTGATATTGGTCATGTCTCAAATTTTCGGAAATATCTGGTTGAGCAAGAAATAGTTCTACCAAATCATTATTTTCATGTTCTTGGAAATCATAGATTTGGTCAATGCTAAAAAGGGGTTGTACTTCGTTTTTGTCACTAAATTTGTCATCAAGCCACAGATTATGTGTCACCGCTGGTGATTGTGCCGATGGGTAGAGGGTAAGTTGTTTTCTTTCAGTCCCTCTTGAAATGATCATGTTTCCAGATCGACATCCTATAAATGCATCAGCAGTCGCTAACCATGGCCTACCAAGAATGATAGGGTGTCCTCCTAAATTGGATTTGGGTTGGAGGACTAAAAAGTCCACCGGATACTCCCAAGAGTCCGGTGAGACAATTATGTCTTCCAAAATCCCTTCAGGAATCACTTTAGACCTATCAGCTAGTTCAAGAACAATTGTTGTATGTTGTAGATTGGTAAGCTGAAGTGTTCTCATGGTCTCTAGAGTCATGACATTAATTGTGGCTCCAAGATCGATCAAAGTGTTTGGAATTTGTATGTTTTTAATGATGGTGGTTACTTTGGGAATTCCGGGATCAACATACTTTTCTATGGAAATGGTATTGGTCATAAGTCCTGCTAAATGTCCTATGACATGAATAGTTTGAGGATCAATCCTTTTTCTAGTAGGCTTCTCGATGCACATGTCTTTGATGGCTTTAGTGTAGATAGGAATGTCTTTTATAGCTTGCAGTAACGGGATTTTTATTTAGACATTTTTAAGCTCATCTAAGACATCAAATTGTGGTATAGACAATGGAGGTTTGAATTGGACCAATCGGTCTGGAAAAGGTGGATTCAATTGTTGCATTTGCTTATCACTGATATCATCGTTTGATTTCTTTTGATTTGTTATCTCTTTTTCGTTTTCTATGTTTTCTTCTCGCCTATCGGTTATTGGAGAATCTTTCTAGAGTACCTTACCAGACCTCAAGTTTATGTTTTGCAAGGGTAGTGTGGAATATGAAGTTCCCTCTTCTACATTGTAGGTTGGCCTCTCTGCTCTATTATTCAGATTTGGGACAGTCTGAGCAGGAATTGGTGTGGGTCTGGAAGGTTGTGAGTTAGCTAGAAATTGTAGTTGTGGTGGATTTATTGGTGGAGGAGCAGGCAGTGCTTTTTGAGTAGGTTGAGGTGGATAAACACCTTGCTGAGGATACTGCTGATATGGTTGGGGATGTGATTGATACGGTTGATGATATTGTTGGTATGGTTGTGGATATGGTGGGTATGATTGAGGATATGTAGGATAAGATTGAGAGTACTGTTGAGATGGTCTCCATTGCTGCTGTGGGTTGTTTTGGTGCTGCCATGGCATGGGTACATTCCATGAATTTTGTGCATACATTTGATCATTCACAGGAAATTGCAAGTTTTGATTGGGGAACATACATTGAGGTGTTGGCCGTGGCTGCCATGGTCTTTTTGCGCCCATGTAATACATGTTTTCCATCTCTGCATTGGCTGCCATGTTATAGTTCTGCAAAACCTTAACTTTAGGACAGTTAAATATATCATGATGTTCAGTACAGAAAGCACAAACTTGAATGCTGTCTAGTGGACAGTCTTTTAATGCATGTTTCTTCCGGCACTTGGGGTAGAAAATAGCCATTACCTGATCTTCAACTTCTTGTTTCTTTTTGGCTTTTAGAGTGTCAATTTGGTTCCCTATTGTGCTTAACAAATCTGTCTTGAATTCTTCTAACAGGTTGCCTATCTCAGCCCTTGTGACACTTGTTGAATTGGACTTGGTGACCTTGGATGACAAGGTTCTTTTTCCCATTTTAGCTTTACTCCTTGAATACTTTTCACATAGATCAGCGATTTCTTCAAAGGGTAGAACAGAAATGTCACCTTGACCCATTAAGTTGAGGTCATCCATGTATTCCTCTCGGATACCTTTCAAGAATATTGTACGGGTCAGTTCAAGAGGCATAGTTTGGTGTTTAGATTTTTGTAAGTTATAGACAAACCGTTCCAAGTATTCCTCTAAGGTTTCATCGTCTTGTTGGCTCATTCTAAAGATGTCATCTTTAGAGTCTTTGGATCTGTAGTAGGGTTGATATTTCCTTAGAAATACTTTTCTCATACCATCCCAATCAGTGATAGTATGCTCACCAAGCCCCATGAACCATCTCAAGGCTGATGCCTTTAGTGTGGCTGGAAAAAGTCTGAGCCTATGGGCATCATCAGTATAGCCATATGTCCGACATACAATGTCAAATTCGAAAAAAAATGAATCTGAATCTTCTGAAGCCATACCATAGAAATTAGGTAGCACTGATGGTGGTATATTTTTCATTTTAATCTCATCATCTTCCTGTGGTTATTGTATGGGAAAAGGAAGAGTTGACTCTTCCTCATCTCTCTGTCTTTGATGTGGTGCTGACCCATCTCCTTCCTCAGCCATCTTAGTAGATTTCTCTGTATCAGAGTCACTTACTTCAAAGAGGCAATTAAGGTAAGAGTGTTCAGTCTCTGGAGAGTGTTCAATCTCTAGAGAGTGTCGAGTCACTGTGCTACTTTCTCCTTGTGTGGCAGACCTCTTCTGTGATTTATGTATGAATAAAGTTTGCCTTTCGACGAGAGTAAGTCTCTGCCCTGATTTTTGTTTATCCTCTAATGCTTGAATGATATTTTCCTCAGCTGGTGTTGAATTCTTTACAGAGTCTGCTCCTGATGATGATGGGTTAGTTTTTGAATGGTGGGGGGTTCTTATGAATCTACCTTGATTGTCTATAAACCTAGGCATAAATGAACATGATTTTGACTGTGTTTTTGTTTATTTTTGCTTATTGAATTTTTTTTTTCAATCCTTTAAGTACGCCTCCCCGGCAACGGCGCCAAAATGTAGTGTCCTATCTAGGGTGCTAGACTGGGCTAAATTTATTATCGACCAGGGTGCGTAGACTTAGAGGCGTGTTCCTAAAATATATAGACGTAAAGGATCTAATCTAAGCCTACTCTTCCTAATTACAAGGCTGTGATTTGATTTAATATCAAACTATCAACTAAATATCAACTAAGCATCAAACTATGTATCACTATCAACTAAGAGGCAATTCATAAAATGTTGTGTATCACTGTAATTAAAGATTTTGGTCTCCTTACAGAGACATCAAACATAAAACCTCTGTTCAATGCTACTCAACATTCATGAACATTCATTACAATCATGCAAAGTGAAAATCGTAAGCATATAGTCCATGACAGTGCTTTACAAGGCAACCCTGGATCGAATCCCTTACATGATATAATTCACGATCCAAATGATAGTCTATTCAAGCGCATGCATAAACATATAAACAACACATTCATAAATACATAAATATAAACATCGATTTAATCACACTGCATATATATCAATATCAAATACCAATCAAATGCTCTGACTGTAAACGCAATTAAAATGACACTGTAAACGCAATTAAAATGACAACAGTATACCATGTACGTAGGGCCCGTCCGCGTTCTTGGTATACTGAGCTTGTTATCCCACGATCACAAACAACGCACTGTGATTATAATGCAAGTCTTATTTGTATTAAGTCGAAAATCTGTTCATGAGGCAACAAGTAAAAACGTAACCGAACATACAACCGGGTTCAGACTTATATTTACATATGGTTCACATCCCTTGAAAATGGATGTTCATTCATGAGCGGTTGTTGCCACTTTTACCAAAACACAAAATGTTTCTATCCTAGCTTACACATATAAAAAAAAAGGAAACAACTAAAAATCGATTTGAACTGTGACTGTGTGTTGTTGCTGCCTTTGTCGCCAACATGCCATAGTTGACCAGTCGTTGACCGCGCATGTAGGAGGGTTGTTTCCGCTGGGGGATAGGTGCTCGTCCATGCTTGGACATTCCGCTTTTCACCCATACCTTTCGCTCTGGCCTGACTGTCATGCCACATGTCAAACAATAAGCCATTTACAGGATGTTGGGACTTCCTTTAGTAATTTTGCCCAAAAACTCCTAATTTATTAACACAAAACCCTTAAATCAATTTAAATGCAATTCAACAACTATAAGACTATTAATTAATCAATTTCCAAGGCATTTGAGGGATAAATGATGAAAAGAGGTAGGTAATTGTCACGTTTTGGGAAGGAAAAAGGGGTCATAGAATGGTACCAAGAGCAGGCTAAGAGACAGATTGATATGTGCTTCACATAAGCTTCATTAAGAGCACTAACATGTGCTACCACATTGGCTTGTGCTTTAGAATCTAGGTTTGGCCCTTGTGACCACGAACAACATTTTAACCAACCAAATTTAAGCCAAACGGTGGTGCAAAGATGGTGAATTTTTTTCTACTGAAGCTGGAAATATTGTTGCTTAACGGGTGCTATTATTGCATAACCTTTGTTAAGTCTTACTTCTACTGCAAGAATCAAGCTGATTGACATTGGTAATTTGCAATCCAGCAATTTGAGAAAATTTCCCTGGCTAAAGGAAGAATTTTATAGCTTTAGTTCATGATCATTCTGAAGTTACTTTTGGCACTTGCTTTACAATTTTTCATTAACAAGCCATATAGTTACTTTTGGCACCTGGATCAACTAAAACCAAAGGCAGAAGACTCTAACCAACATGATTCTAGAGCCTGCAGAAAGCTTTGTTTGAGAAGGATGATCTAACTTTGCCTGGTAAGTTGGATTGGGAGAAGAGATTCAATATTATCGTTGATTTTGCGCAGGCTCTGGCATTTCTACACCTTGAATGTGATCCGCCCATCATCCATGGAGATGTAAAGCCCAATAATGTGCTATTAGATGACAATTTCAGTGCTTCTATTGCAGACTTTGGACTTGCAAGACACAAGGACGATGATATGTATTTACATCATGATATGTTCAAAGGAGACCTTGGAAGGAGCCAAGAACTGATGGGTAGAAGCCAAGACCTTTTGAAAAGCCAGGACCTTGCCAAGATCATGAGGTCGAAATTGGAATTAGCTTCAGATGATGGAAGTAGAACGAAATCTAAGCACAAATATCACGTTGAAGGAAGCATTGGGAGAAAGATGGATATCGTTGTTGTAGACAGTGATAAGCCCACAAAAAAGCAGCCTGAATCCTCTGCACAGGATGTAGATGCTAATGAACTTCATGCTAAGGGGAAGGAAATTGTTTCCGAGATTGAAGCTGATCAGGATTGGCCTTACCCACCATCAGAAGAAATACCTGATTGGTGGAGTAAAGAGCTGCAGGCAGTGCCTTCGGACAACCATAACAAGGAGATTCAAAAGAAGAAACCATGGAGTAGAGATTGGTTGTCAAGGAAACATGATGACAGTGGAGAACTTAGCATTAAGGACCATGTGATGAAGTTTATCAGGAATTCCAGGAGCTTGGCAACAACACTTGAATCTACCAATATCCTCCAAGAGATCACTTAACTTTTAAGGCAACCTTAAGCACAAAACATCATTTGAATCTCCTGTGTCCATAGAGTTTTACCTTTAAACGAAAGCTCAGGATAGTGCAGGGACAAGAACTATAGACATACATGCACATGTACTAAAAATCCATGTCTGCTACTTGAAAAGAAAGAAAAAAACTACCCTCGAGAATTTCTTCTTTCACTGAAGACTGTCCCACATTTTAGCACAAAGGTAAAATACACTCTAATGTGCTTCAGATAAGCTTCAATAAGAGCACTAACATGTGCTACCACATTGGCTTGTGCTTCAGAATCTAAGTTTGGCCCTTGTGACCACAAGAACAGTATTTTAACCAGCCAAATTTAAGCCAAATGGTGGTGCAAAGATGGTGAATTTTTTTCTCCTAAAGCTGGAAATATTGTTGCTTAACGGGTGTTATTGTTGCATAACCTTTGTTAAATCTTACTTCTACTGCAAGAATCAAGCTTATTGACATTGGTAATTTGCAGTCCAGCAATTTGAGAAAATTGCCTTGGCTAAAGGAAGAATTTTATAGCTTTAGTTCATGATCATTCTGAAGTTACTTTTGGCACCTACTTTACAATTTTTCATTAACAAGCCATATAGTTACTTTTGGCACCTGGATCAACTAAAACCAAAGGCAGAAGACTCTAACCAACATGATTTTGGAGCCTGCATAAAGCTTTGTTTGAGAAGGATGATCTGACTTTGCCTTCCCACATTTTAGCACAAAGGTAAAATACACTCTCTTAGCCCCTAGAATTTCTTCTCTCGTTAAAGCTTGTCAAACATTGTAGCACACAGCTATCTCTTTGGATGCACAAATTAAAATTTGGTCGTAAAACAGAATTTGTTGCGAACTGTGTCATCAACCAATAATATTATTATCTAAACTTGCTAAATGATTAGATAAGATAATAAAATTGATTTAGTGATAAATGACATGCATAAATCATTCCAGCATCACGAACAAGAAATAGTAGCCTCAATGGCTAATGGTGTTTGCAATTAAAATCAATTGAGCTGATTGAGATAGGTGTGTTATCAGAAATAGCAACTCAATTTTTGAGCATTCAACAAGCACTAACATGGAGTTATATATAATATATATATAATAATAATTATTATATATTTATATATATATATATAGATTCTTTTATGATCAAGGCACACAATGAACTCCTTTGCGATGTTTAAATATCAATAGACAATAGTGCCAACATTATTTCAAGCCTTTTCACATAAAAAAAACCAGTTAAAATCTAAACTTAATAATAATAATAATGGTAGTTCAACAGCCATGATTCATAGCATATGTACCCAACACTTTGCAAAGCAGAGCATGCCACTTGAACAGGGCTGCAAAGAATAATTTCTCCTGTTCCTTTGCATTATATCCTACAATTTCATTAGAAAGCTCGGGATAGTGCAGGGACAAGAACTACAGACATACATGCACATGTAGTAAAAATCCATGTCTGCTACTTGAAAAGAAAGAAAAAAAGCCTTACCCACCTTCAGAAGAAATATCTGATTGGTGGAGTAAGGAGCTGCAGGCAGTGCCTTCAGACATCAATGATACATTTATTAGTCCTGAGTTTAGATTGGACGATCTTAAAATCATCTTTAACTCCATCATCCTATGTGACATTTTCACTCTCAAGCTTTGGCTTCGTCCGAACACCAGCTGCCACTGGAGCCCTGCTTTTGTATAACTGATTAAAGCACGCAAAAAAAAAATTGTCTTCTAGCAAACCATAATCTGAATGTTTATGTTGGCAATTAGGATCCAAAACATCTCAATTTTTCTGCAAAGAAAAAAGATTAGCAAAGACATCCAAAAAGTGATTTGGGAAAATAGCCCAAGATAGTAACAAAGATACCCTGTAGAGAAGTTTGAAAGAAAAACAAAATAACAACTTCGAAATGTTTGTTGAATACCAATAACAAAATAACAACTTCGAAATGTTTGCTGAATACCTGCTTGTAATCATTAACAAAATAACAATGTGGCATATGAACAATCTTTTCTGAATATATATGTGCAAACTGCATGGGAGAGACAAACTGCACAAATGTACACAAACATGTTTGATGAACATAATCAGTACTGCTTTAGTTCAATAGCATATAATGAGTCTTGGCAGTTCTAACTCAGAGAAGTTTAAATGAATACAAAAATTGTCACCTCATCTGTCACCAAATAATGAATGTACTCAGCACCAGTGGTTCCAGGAAATCCCATGTACGATACTTGTACTGGAGCTCGTTGCATCGCAAATATTTCATTTCGAGCACCCTGAAAGGACAAAAAAGTATGCTTTCAAGATAATATAAAAGCTTATATCAAACAGATATTATACTCATCAGAGCTCAGAGTCTATTAAACAAAGGGACTAGAACAAGCACAATAATGATTTAAAACTAAATTCAGTTTCTTACCCTAGTGTATCCATTCAAATTAACAAGAATCTCGATCTTATATTCAACAATCTTTCTTGCAATTACATCAGAAGAAAGAGAAGAAACATCAATAAAATTTTCTGCTTCTGCTTGTATGCGCTGCCTCCATTCAGTGCCATCATTCTGGCTTAAAGCATAGAAAAATATCTGGACATCCAGTTGTACATAAATCTCAATTAATATTTTAGAAGGGCCGTCAGTATAGAAAGTACACAAAACACTAGAGGTTAAAAGTAGCACACCTCAACATGCTCTCGATTGTGCATACCAAATACAGATCCCATTAGATGGGAAAGTGGATGGTTACCAAAATCACTGCTCACATACCTAAAAATGAAACCAATTGTGCATCCAAAGTTAACAAAAATGTTGTAACAAGTTAAAAGGACAAATGTTAACTGTAAAGGAAAGGAATGTACAACATACCCCACTCTAAGTCTTCCACTTCCACCTTCACTCTTGATAGGAATAGGAGGGGGATGGTTGAAAGGTGGAAGCCCAAAACGAGATGCAATTAGGGTACAATGTTCCGCATACTTGTTGGACACCTAATCCTAAAGGGTTAGCGTGGAAGCCGAATGGACAAGCAGTCCAAGGGACCTTGGGATGTGAATCCCAACGGTCACCATATTGTACTATAAATGTACATCTTTTGTGAATAAAAAATGTACTGAATGTTTTATCTTTCCATTTGTTTCTCGTTAACCATCTCTGTTTAACATGGTATCAGAGCGAGAAGCGTGGAAGCCGAATGGACAAGCAGTCCATTCGGCTGTGAAAAAACAGATATGAATCATAATCATTATTGAATTGTAAATCGTACAAATTGCATAATCTGATCTGGATCACACATACCTGATGTCTAATGCAAGTACAGGATCAATTGGATAAGCAATCGCATGAAATGGTTGCACACTAGGGAGAACAGAAAGCTACAAATGGAACAAAAAATACATGTCAAAATCCTGAAAACAGGAATAATTTTAGATAAAAACCAGTTTCAAATAAAATAAGCATGTGTATCAAGAATGTGAACCTTGATTTGCCTCCTGATGATGCCCCCCTATAATCCTGAATTGCTTCGCTAACACGACCAATCTCTTTGAGAGTGTTTCCTCTGTTTACAAGACCATCAGCTGCCATTGGATCTATCCGAAGAACTTCATTATAGCAAGCTTTACAAAGTCATTAACGTGCTTGAAAAAATAAAAATAAAAAGACGTTTATGAACCATGTGGGCCCTCCCATGAGCGCCACATGCCTCACCTCCTCCATAACATAACATGCAGGGCGTAAAACTATGCCACTTAACATCGTATCATGGTAATATGTTTGCTAACATGTCAATACAGGAGACATCACGATAATTGAACAACCCACTGCAGGTGCACCAGTTTCAACTTCATGGCCTTTGAGCCTTAAAGATCTGCCTAGCGGAGTAGGTGACCCATGGCTACCAACGTGCTCGTCATGCAACAAAGTCCTTCTCTCTCTGCACTTTCCTTTCTTGCTTCCGTGGTCGAGCCCTCCACCAAAGTTAGTCTTCTCTATTTCTCTCATAAAGAGACACATAGATCTCGCTTCCAATCCACAATTCATTCATCAGTTGCCATAGAATTGTTTGACAATTCTCATAAACTTTGCTTCGCATTCCTATTCAAAATCTCAGAGGGCAGATAAGACTGGAACAGGTTAATTCAACAGTATTTTGATTTGGGTTTTTGTGTTTTCTTGGGTGTGAGATCACAGGGACGAGAGATCCATGCATTGTGGAAGGATATCAGTGGAAGGCGAAGCAGAAGAAATTGATGTCTCGCCGAGGTCCATATCGCGACAGAGACACGGCAAGGGTTCGAATCCTTATTCTACCAGAGGGATTGACAAGTTCAAAAATGTGTATGCCCAACTCTCTGACAGAAGAAAATATATCTCGGACAAAATTGGTGCGCTAGATGCCCTGATAAGATTCTCCTATTGGAAAAAGGAATGGGTTCCTATTGTGGTAAAACCCACAGAAAGAATCCTGAAAAAAAACAGTGGCGGGGGCGCTGCCAGGATTTCGATCCTAAGACCTGTGGAGAATAATAATAATAGGGAGAAGAAGCAGAGGGATTTCGAGATAAAAGATGATTTGTTGGTTCTCATGGCTTCTACGAGGGCAGTGAAGCCCAAAAACGTAGATCCTCAGCATAAGCATGAGCATGTTCAGTCTAAAGCTAAAAAAATTAGAAGGGTTGTGGCTGTTGATTGATTAAGGTGAAGATTCGGGACCACCTACTATGGATCATCAAAAGGCTCACATCCGATTTCTGGTTGGTGATTAGGGTAAATACAATGACCGCGGCAGCTACAGATGCCAACAGACCTATCTTCTACACGAGTCGGGGTTTACAAGCGAGGGAAAACGCCTTTCGGTTCTATTCATTCCCATGTTTTAGAAATCTGATCGAAGTGGTATAATATTATGAAGTTTTCATTTTAAAAACGAAAAAAGTGCATGTTAGAAGATTGTAAAATATTGTAAATTACAAAGAAAACAATAGTAAAATTTATTAAAAAAATAATAGTAAATTTCCCTGTATATGGTGATGCGAATAGGCTGAGGAGGATATTTTAAAAATGTATTAAAAAAATAATAGTAAATTTACCTGCATATTGTGATGCAAACAGACTAAGGAGGAGATTTCAGACAGATTTCAGGAGGATGCACACCAAATCTGAACATCTCATTCCGTTCATTGAATAATGAAATGTTCAATGAAATTTTGCTCACCATTTTGGAACGATCACCAAGAAGGTTCGTTCAACCAACCAAACCAAGAACACTAACGCTAACCACCATTCACCAAGAAGGTTCGTTCGACCATCCAAACCAAGAACGCTACCGCTAACTAGGAAACGAAGGTTTTATCAGCGCACTCCAATTCTAGAGTAAGCCCTTCTAGTGTGAGCCCTTCCGATGTGGAAGACTAACATTCAAACCACAACGCCAACGCCGACACATTGAGCCATGCAATTATCCAGATTGACACCTATGCCAGAGATGTGTCAATTATCAAGATTGACACATAGGCAAGATATGGCATAACATGTGTCTAATTGTTAACAAAAATATACTTTCACATTCAAAGAAGATACGCCATAAGTTTTCTTAACATTAAATGTTGCAAATTAATGCTAAGGCAAAGATAGCATTACTTCATGCAGGTGTCAAGTTGTTTTAATTACTTGTACTTCTCCCAACTTTTTCCTAACTTTTGATTATGTATACCTCGGTTTGAGGCCAAATAAGAAGAAGATTTTGTTGATTGGTTAAAAGCATAACAGACTTCAGGAAACTTTAGTTAAAATAAAAAATATTGTATTGGTTGATGTGTCATTTCAAAAAACTTTGCTTTAAATTAAAATATCTTTATTGATTATCGTGTCAAAGTAATGCTAAGGACTAAAATCGATTACTATAATCCCTGCCAGCCCCGAAGGGGCAGGGACTAATAATTTACATTGCAATATAAGGAAAGGTAAGGACAAAGGTGATGGCAATTAGATGTCCAAGGTCATGAAAAGGATGATAGCGTGGCCATTCTTATCAATATGTTGTTAAATCCATCCATTATTTACAAAAATTTGTGATAATTCATTTTTATGGGAACATGCATGTTTTTTACAATGCCATCACGTTGATCAATTCAAATCTTGAGGCATGAGGAGATTGGATTAATAGAACAGTTTCACATATGTGATCCAAACCCTGGTATCACATATCCTGGAATTCATAACTTGGACAACACGGCTGGTTGATATGGAATTTTTTTTGGTTGAGATTGGCTTATTTTTTTCATTAATTATGGAAAAGGAATTTTGACAATTTTTAAGGCTTCAATAGAAAATAAGTTAAATCAAGGTTCCACAACAAAAATTGTTACTTAAAGTTTTCCTTATATGAGTTTTCCTTTTAAGAGCATGTTTATATATGAGTGAGACAAAGGTTAGTTTTACGGTTTTATTTTAATGCCAACCATGTGAAGAAATACTCTTCAAGTTTCCATTATTAGATTTTATAATAATTTTTTAGTCATGAATGATTACTTTCTTTATATCTAAGTATTTATTTGTGGTTTGTATAGAAGTGTTTTTTATTCTTTATTTTTCATATTCAATTTTTTTTGTAAAGCTTGGTAGGACTATATTTTCATCATATCCAACTTCTCACTCCGATTAGGGGATAGTACAAGATTTGATCCCAAAACTTCTGGTTCTAATAAGACTTCATTTCCACAACCATTTCCAATTGAGCTACCCCAAATAAGCAACATAAAACCAATAATTAAAATATATAAAAATTGAATTAACCTTTATAGTAAATTTTTATATTTTATTAAATTATTATAAAATATTTTTTTGGTAAAATATCTACAACAATTTATAAATCATTAAAAAATAGATAATAAAACTTAGAACTATAACTCATATACAATATAGCAATTAGGATTGCATAATTTTTTTGCCAAATTACTCAAAAAAGAGTTGATGAGAGATGTCATGTCACTAAATTTATGATATTGGTTTTGAACAAACTGTGTGTACTCACAATTTATTAATCAATACCAAGGTAAGACTCTAGCAATCAATTTTTGTTAACCACTATTACTTTAGCATTGACTAATGCAATTTATAATGTTTAACTTTGAAAGATAAATTTTTATTTTTTTATATTATTAAGAAAACTATTTTTCAAACATTCAATTGGACCATAACTTGAAGGTCTTATTGCATCCTTTGCACAATATAATGTGATGTGGGTAAGTGCCTCACATATTTATCCACTATTTATGAATGTGGTTGCAATATCCATGCATGATTTTTAGATGTTTGTGTAGTGATTTTCTATCTTAAGCTTTATAGGGAAAGTATCCAAAAAATAAATCCTTAAAAGTAAAGTATATGTAGCTAAATTATATGTAAACTTAATAGCACTACTACCCACCAAAATTTATCCAAAACTTTGTGCTTGAGCTAGCAATTAATTTATCCACTTCACATCTCAATTTATTAGCTTTTTCCAAAACAAGACTATTTGATTTGATTTATCTACTAATTAAACATGGATCATTGTAAGTTATAGTTGTTTATGCAATTTTTCTTAAAACATAATTTTTAATTCGGATAACAAACACTAATTAAAATGTGGCTACTATCTTATACTTTAACATAACACTATGCTATATGACTTTTTAATATTTTATAACAAAAATAATTTAATTAGGGTTAGATTAATATTTTAGCGAGATATTATAAGAAATAGAATAAAGTTTATAAAATTATTCCTCAATAAATAATATCCATTAGAAGTATAGAATTTTTTATAAGTAAATAGATGTTGATAATTTATATATATATATTATATATATATATATATAATTATATATATATATATATTATATTATATAGCCTCGTTTTTTTTGCAGTAGATCGAGCTTTACACCAGGCAGATCCAGTCAATCCTGACATGGATCTGATCCATGAAAGCAGAACGAGGGCTAGGGTTAGATATATCCACGACCTAGATCTAGAGAAGAAAGGACCAATTGGGGCATCAATCGGTCCAGATCCATCAACCTCGTTTTCTTTGGCAGCAGATCGAGCCCTACACCAGGCAAATCCAGTCAAACTTGACCTGAACCTGATCCAAATCCTCATTAAAACACCAAAGGAAAGAATATCCGCAAGAGAATTGCGAGAGGGAGACATTTCCAAGATTTAAGACACGAAATCCAAACACACTTAGGCATACCAGCAAGCATGCAAAACCTGATTTACTCATGACACTGCCTACAAGATAACCAAACACTACAAGATTATGGTATTGACACAGACTCGAATATAATAGTCAATTTGTGGTTGCGAGGTGGATGCTTTGATACCAGTTCAAAGGGAAAAGGCATGTTTAAGGACACCGTCAAAAGAAAGGAAAAAGCACAAACCAAACCAACATTACCCCCTAAACTACCAGGGCCCTAAATAGTGGAGCAAAAATCTTAGAATCCTGCCTTCACAGTCTCAATACCTGAGGTAAATGGGTTGTACTTTGATTTTCTTAACAAAGCAATCATATGCAGATTTAATGGGTTTTGGCCCAAATCTGATTTTTTGCACCAATGGATTTTTGTTGCTTGGTCACCAACTTGTGAAATCCTTTTATGTTCCAGAGTGTTTTTTATTGTGAGATTCACCACAGTTCAAGAAAAGGAATATATACTTAATAAAGGACCATGGTTATGGGGCAACATAAGGTTCTTCATGACCCCTTAGTTCCCATAATTTGACGCCAACACAATGGTGGTATCAAAAATGCCCGTTTGGGTCAGATTACTCAATCTCCCATTACACTTCTGGCATCATCAAGTGTTAGAAGGTATAGGGAACTCCCTGGGGAACTTCCTAAAGATTGATGAGGATAGATTCACAAGGGGCATATTTACTTTCGCCAGGATATGCGTCAAAGTAGACCTTAGTCAAGGACTACCAGACGGTATTACATTGATCTTCAATGATACACACTAGACACAACCTATGGATTATGAAAATACAACTTTTTGGTGTTGTGGAGGTTTGCAGACAGACCACCTTCTCAGTGCCTGCCCTGAAGCTAAAAAATATCCCAAAAGGAACAAAAAGCAACCTAAAAACCCAAAAGGATGGCAATGCACAGACACTTTGGGAGAAGAAGCAGGACAAGCAGAAGCAACATAAAATAATGCAGAAAAGGATTTACATAAGGACTAGAATAGCACACAAAAGGAGGAGATAGACCATACCGTTGCATGCATTTTGAGTCCCAACAACCCCTTGTCGCTCAAGAGTCCCATGTAACAGGATTGGAAGTACATAGAAGCAACGAACTCATGGATCAGAGGGGTCTGATTCTGATAAAGAATTTCCTATAAACACAGATGAAAATCAAATGTCCATTGTAACTTCCACCCCCAACACTAGAGGTTGGAGAGAATTGGAAAAGAAGAAAGGTAGAAAATGATAGTTCTAATTTTTTATGTATTCTCTGTTAAACAGAGTCAGCTCATTTTGCATATGCTAATTAGCATCTACAACATGTAATTTTATCTTATGAATAAAATTACGATTTTTCCAAGGGAAAAAAAAAAAGAATATATAATATATATATATATATTATATAATGAGCATCCAAATTATCAGTAATTACAATTACAAAGGTTTATTAAGATAAAAACTATATAAATTGTAACCGTTATTAATACATGGACAATAAGAATGGTTAGTACATGTAACATAGGAATTAAAAATTAGAAAATTTATTTACATAAAGCTTATCAAGATCAGGGATATTATAGGTGTTACCAACACATGGAGCATAATTTTTTTCTTACAATATAAATATTTTTTTTTTCTCGGTAAACTAGCTAACTTTTATATTATATGTACATATGAATGTTTACAGACAGTGAAGCAGGACTTAACAGGACTTCCATGGCCACCAGTGGCGCCATGGGTGAAGTAGACTGACCCAAAAAGCTCCCACGCAGGGGTAGCATCCACAACATTTTCATAATGCCTCTGAAAGACCGATTGAGGCACAAAACCTTTCCAAAATGCCAAAACAGACTCAGACTTTTCGATTTACTCATAAGTAATCCAGCCCACGCAGGGGCAGTCTTCATTGACCAACTGGGGACTGATATTAACCGACACACTGAAGCTAAACATGACCAAAAGGGACTGGACATTTATAAAAAACCACAGGAGAACAGACCGAGTTCTAACCCGAACCATGTAACCCGCATCAAACAGAGTTCTGGACCTGAGCTGAGTGGAGTTGGCAGAAGCTGGAGCATGCGCTGGAAGGTTACTCGTCCTCAGGAGGTTTCTCCTCCACAATGGTGCACCATCCCTGACCCTCAGGGACACCCTCCCACATGGCAGCCCACTTGGCTTGTGCTGAGTCTGGAGATTTCTTCGTCTGGGGGGTGGAGGGGTCGGCCATGGTCGCCTTTCCTGAGGTTCCTTCCCCACTTGGTGGAGGCGGCAAGGGGCCTGCCTGTCCAGAGCCTGCAGGGGGTGGATCCTCCCTTCCTGGAGGCGTTTCCTCTTCAGCCCCTTCTGGAATTTGAGTAAAGAGCACAGAGACATGAGCGTTAATTCCTGGATTGTCCTAGGATTTGCCCAGGGAAAACACCACTGAGCCGAACGCAGGGAGGGCTGGCCCCCCATCGCTTGCCCCACCAACCTCCATGAATTGCCCTGCATGGAGTGGCGTGACCCCTGCCCGCCGATAACAATAGCAGCAGCAGCAATGGTGGTGCTCCCTCTCTGCCCCTCCATGACCACGACCACGACCAGAACCCCTCCTGCAAGGTTGCCGATGACGAAGCCTTGCCATGGGAAATTCTCTTTCACCTGTGTTTTCTTGGAGCAAGTCGCGTGGCCTCCCCGAAACCAGAATTCGTCGCCTGCACCTTTCAAGCACCACCACCACCTTCGAATTTTCCCAAATTTCCTCTGTTTCCGACCCCAAAGCTTCCAAATTCTCCTCCTGCGACTCTGAACTGGCCACCCGTGTCTCCAATTTCGCTGCCAACCCCTTTGAATTTTCCCCCAACGCCTCTGAAATTGCCGTCCAGACCTCAGAGTTCGCCTCCCGAACCTCTGAGACTGCCACCCTACCTTCTGAGGAACTTTCAGAATTCTCAGAGCCAACCCCGGAGTCGGAGTGTCGAGAGGTCCAGAGGGCAGCCTATGGTGGCGTGCGTCGCGTCCGGCAGCAGGCCTTCCTCTGCAACAAATTTCTCTGCAACGAGACACCACCGAGACAAAGAACTTCGAAATACATTGGCCTGTCGCGGTCTCCTGCCAGATATTTATCGACATTCCTTTGTTCTGAGCGCCAACTAAATTCCGCCATCCCTTCAATCTGCTCTGCATTGAATGCATTGAGCTCGAACCTTGCCGTAATAAACCTTTGACGGCAGAGGCCCTGTGGGAATTAATGCGCATGGGGCGGCACATGGTAGCCATGTGGCTCAGCCCACTGTGTCTTGCTGTCACCCGCAACCGGGGTCTTACAATATAAATATTACTAACAAAACCAAATAAATTATATAGATAAAAGTGTTTTTAACATAAAAGTCATATAGATTATTACGTCATGGATTGGAAGAATTATAAAAGTTATTGATATAAAGAAGAAGAAAATTATTCAATATAAAGACCATAATGATATAGTTATTACTAAATGATCACATAAATTATTAGGAAAATAAATATATAAATTATTATATTAATAATATAAATAATTTAAAAGTTATTAATAATACTAAGTGTATGTAATTTAGATTTGATTAATAATAAGAAGTGTAATATATAGTGTTATTGCTTAGTTTTGTGTAAAAAGTAATTGATAACAATTATTGAATGTTTAAACAAATTCATAAATCAAATAATGAAACACATTTGAATAAGATGAAGGGAAGTAAAAGTAGTAATTAAAAGATTGGATAACTTCGGAGTAAAATAGAGATATGTGCATAGATAATTTGGATGAAACATTAGTCCCAACATCATCGTTTGTTACAAAAGTTAATATTTTATTGAAATGTTCTTGTGCACATTTTATTCCATCATCTTTAGCTTATGGGACCAAACAAGGAGAAGAAATTACAATGTCTAGTATCTTTATATTAAATAATGTATATATATGATATAAATAAAATAAATATATATATTTTTAAAGTTAATTATTGACAATTTATTTATTTAACTTTAAATTTATACTCATCCTTTTTTCTCATGGAAAAATCATAATTTTCATTGATATTGAAAATTACATGTTGAAGATGTTGATAGCATATGATGTATTAGTGGTCAAAGCCACAATCTGTATTGTTTTGTCTCAAAAATATGTCAATCCCATATAAGGGAGACTACCTTGATGATTGCATATGATATGTTCAGTAATATATAGACACAATAATGTCCTATAATTCAAATAATTACAACAAAAATTTATCCCAAAAATTACGAAGTAATCAGGGCTAGTAGACCCTATCAATGATGCTCATCCATGAAAGGCCTGTGGTAGTAACTGTAAATCTCCAGATTCCATTGTTCTCTGATCAACCAGACCCCCCTTGGCTGGTGCGTGGCTTCTTTGGATAAGAAGTCAGAAATTTTAATGCACTTCCTGTAGATGTGATGACAAGAAATATAGTGGAATTTTGTTCTCAGTCTCAATGCATCATCCAAAATATGACAGTGTGTGTGTGTGTGACAAACAAATTGTTGATTAAACCATTTAATTATGATCTATGAGTCACCAAAATTTGTAATCGATGACATCCATTAACAAGTGCAAAGTATAATAAGCAACAAAGGGAAATAAGTTCTGAAAAGTTATTTGTCCCTCCCCCCAGTCCCATTTGGATCTTATAGTGATGGGCATTAATGATATGTAGTAGTATGCCTCCACTGCAACCATGATGCTGCACCGAGCCATCAAAATATGCCCATGCAGTGTCATGATCAATAATTTCAGTAGAGATGATGCAAGCAGATGGTTCTCAGGTGTCCTCCAGGATGCTATGAAATGTTGTAATGATATGTGTAGTGGCTAGTGCTGAGTGAGGAGCATAGTCTGTAAATATAATTTTGTTTCTTTGAAGCCAGATGCACCAACAGATCATTATAGGTAGATTTTATATCCTATGAGATTGTGCATTGGTCCACCATTGATGCCATGCCTCCCTGACCACTGTCCCATGCCAATAATTATGTATATGAAGCTGAGATGTAATTTCCATACATATGGAGGTAGAAATAGGGCAGCATAGGAATAAGTGATCTACAGTTTCCATTTCTTGTTTGCATAATATGCACCAAGATGGGCCATGAAAGGTTCACTTTTGTAAGTTATCTGTTGTAGGGATCTTATTCCAGAGAATGCACCACATGAACAATTTGGCCTGGGGTGCTGCCTTTGGTTTCCATAGCGCAGTCCACCACCTTCAGATGTGAATGGCTTGTGATCTCAAAGAATATGTAGGTATCCATGTTTGGGGGAGTATTTCCCATTAGGAGAGAATGACCAATTTAGCTCGTCTTCCCCATCAATTACGCTAACATGAGATTCCATCAATATATTAATGTAGATGTGCCAATTAGCCTTCCAGATGGGGGGAATGCCCAGAGTATTAGTTGATTTCCATGTCTGACTAAAGATATTAGTATTCTCCTGATCTGTGATACGTGCCAGGGTAGTGTATCCTACGATCGAGAGGTGATGAATCAGCTCCTCGGGAAGTTGATATGCGTTCCCACAACCAATCCATGGGTGCAAACCAATGCAAACTAGTCTGCCATCGCCAATCTTCCAAGTCATTCCATCCCTGACGTATTCTAGTGTGTTTAGGACCTCCCGCCAAACCGTTGATATATCTTCCCTATCCCAGGATGGGAGCTTGAGCCAGTTAAGAATAGGAGAGGGAATATATACTTCTGAGAGACAACTTCTACCCAAAGATTTCTCAAGGTGAGTACGCTCCATCCTAATTTTGCAGCCAGGACACTAGAAAATATATCTAGTCTTTTCAGTCCCCAACCCCCCCCCCCCCCCCCATTTTTTGGGAAGTGTAATATATTCCCAGATAGCCCAAGCAAATATGTGCCCTTATTTTTTTCCCCTCCAGATGAATCTAAAACACAACTGTTGTATCATGCTGATGATTC
Organism: Pinus taeda; assembly: GCA_000404065.3. Lineage (NCBI taxonomy): Eukaryota > Viridiplantae > Streptophyta > Pinopsida > Pinales > Pinaceae > Pinus > Pinus taeda. Next base: position 298,694 of record APFE030956152.1, on the reverse strand, counting down.
CCTTCGGTATCCAAGCTAGTGACATCCAGTATACCGGAGTAGCTTCCAGGATCGATTTGATAAGTATAAGTTTCCACACCCTGGACAACCATCGATGGTGCCAAATGTTTAGACTCCTTTAAATTTGGCCAGCAACCAAACCCAGTCTGCTATCCGGTAGTTTGCAGGTTTTAGTTAAAAACCCAAATATTTAAGGCCATCATTAAACTACAAAGAGGTGAATGGGAATTGTTGCAAGGCAGAGTGAATCTCATTAGGTGTGCATCCAGTAATAGATATAGTGGACTTATGACGGTTGCATTCCAGACCAGTGCGAAGCAAAAGGATCGAAAGGCAGCAATGAAAGCAATGGTATCCCATAATGTTCCATTCAGAAAGATGAGAATATCATCAACAAATAACAAAAGGGTGACAATGCAGTTTTTTATAAAATTGATGCTAGCTTGTTTACCATGTCTTCGGTCTGCAATAATGTGGCGGCTCAGACCTTCCATGATCAATAAGAAAAGGAGAGGTGAGATATGGCATCCTTTTCTAAAGCCTCTTTCCGCGTGGAAGAAAGTTGATGTTGAACCATTGACCAAGACATTGTATGAAACATTAGATATATAACACATGATCCATTGGATAAATGATAGTGGAAAGCCAAGATATGTCAACATCATCTGAATATAGAGCCAACTAGTACGGTCAAAGGCTTTAGCCAGATCAATCTTGAGTGCCATTCCTTTAAGTTTCTTAGTTTTGATGGAGTGGAGGGCCTCTTGAGCAGTTCCCACAACTTCATGAATGTGACGATGATCAAGAAATGCAAATTTCTTCGGGGATATGTGTTCAGATAATATGGGCTCAAAGCAATTAGAAATAATCTTGGTAATAATCTTGTAGATACAATTGCAGAGTGATATAGGCTTGAAGTCATTAAAAGATAGAGGGTCATCAGTCTTGGGGATAAGGCCAATAAAGGTAGAGTTAAAATAATCATACATCCACCCTCTCGTTTAACATTCTTCAATGATATGAAGGAGCTCGTTACCAAGGATGTTGAAGAATGTAAGATAAAATTCTATCAACCAGCCATCGGGTCCAAGGCTCTTGTCCTTCTTGAACCACTTTAGGGTGGCTTCCAATTCCCCCATGGTAACTCGCTCAAGTAGACCCTCTCCTATTTCAGGATCCACAGGTCTGGGAAAGTGGATGACAACCCTGATGATCTCTGCAAGATTAACCTCCGGAGGAGATCTGAACAATCTACCAAAATGGGTAGTACCAAAAGTAGCCAATTGGTGGAAGGTCTTTTCTTGTGTACCATCGTCATCCTCCAAATGCCAAATAGTATTGATAACCCGATGCCCATTTGCAAATTGATTATAGAACTTATTAATTTCATCGCCCCCCTGTAAACAAATGGCCCAACTTCGAATTCTCCTTGTTTCCTCTCGTTCCTTCAAGATTCTATTACAGTCCATTTCAATTTTGATGAGTCTTTATTTTTCCTCAGAGTAGACAAATCCACGAATTTCCTCATCCTCTAGATGTTCAAGTTCCAATTCTGCGTCCCTCATAATATTCTCATCTTTAATCCTTTTTTCCCTCGCCCATACAATAGATATATGTTTAAGGGCAAGAAATTTATTGGCAAACACTTCAGAGACAGATTGTCCTAGAGGTGGGATGAAGGTCTTCCAATTCTTTGTAACCATTTGGATGTAACCCTCATCCTTGAGCCAGGTTGAATTGAATTTATAGGGTGCCTTTGGTTTACGATCTCCACAAGAAAATTCAATATAGATGGGAAAGTGATTAGACAAACCCCAAAAACCCACCCATTAATGATATAAAGGTAAGTGATCAAGTAAAGTGTCCTTGACCAGGAATCTATCTAGCCTCCTGGCTAGTGCAATATCTCCAGTCCTTCTATTTCGCTAGGTGGGTTGAAGTCGGGCCATGGGAATATCAGTTAGATGGTGTTCCTCCAATAGTGACTGGAACACTTCCGATAGAGAGTCACGTTGATCATTCTGACTCCATGATTCAACATTACCAATAGAGAAATTAAGGTCACCCCCAATGATTATGTTCTCAACTTGCATATAGTCATGATTAAGTAGCTAATGCCAAAATGGTTCCCTATTGATACAGGGCCCATATACATTTATAATTCTCAACTCCCTACCAACTTCCGTAGAATAAATATCAGCCCCAATGATCCCTTCCCCACCCCAAGAGTTCAGTAATCTTATAGACCTAGGATATTAGCCTAAATCCAACCCACGAATGTCCAATGCATGAAAATGCCATCCCGGGATAATAGCCTCAAGAATGGGGGTGATCAATGTATAGGGTGCAATAGTCTCCTGAAGAAAAATAATGTTAACCAATTCCATATCAAACAACTAACGGAAAGCTAGTTTCTTGGCGGGACTAGCCAACCCATGAAAATTGAAGGAGATCCACTTCATGGAGGACCATAGGGGAGAGAGGTCAATCCTCTAAGGACCTTGTCAATGGGTTTTTGGTGACCATGAGCCACATCTAGTTCAGCCTGAAATATGGCCTTTGACATGTTGGAAAGTTGACCCCTAGCGGATTTGGTGGGCAGGGCTGGGAGGATGATGCCAATACCACTACCGTCTCTAGGAGTTAATCAGACCAGTGAAAAGAGGTTATAGTTATGACTCCGACTGGATTTAGTGGAACGCTCAGCAGGGGAAATGGAAACTGGGATCCTAGGAATGGATGGGGGAGTGGGGGATAAGGTAGGTGCAAAAGGAGACAGTGTGCACAGTACTGGGGGGGGGCACATAATAGGTGTAGAAGTGCAAATCGATACACAAGGAAAACAAACAGATGAAATATCAAAAGGTAGAGAGGGAGTCAAGGAAAAAGTATCCATAAAAGAGGTAGCCACCGCTGTAGCCGCACGAGATCTAGTGATACGTGGGGATGGGGGGCAAACATGCTCCATGCGAGCACCATGAACCACGAGTGAATCCTCCACGGAATGCACCTCAGACCATGCATGTTCCTTGCTGCGCAGGTTTGCATTGGGAGTAGCAACAACATGTTTAGGCCGTGCTATCGATGCAGAGCTGGAGGCCAATAATGGACAATATTTGTATAGGTTCCCTATCTTATGGAACCTACGAAAATGATAGGGGACCTCCTCATAATCCAAAATTTGAACCCTGCATGTATTCCTCCAGTGCAATTGCATGTTTTCCTCCAGACCTTCCCTAGTATCTAGGTGTACCATAATTATTGCCATGGACATATTCCCAGTGACTATATATGATTTATCATAGTCCATGTATCGTCTGAGGGTGTTCCCAATCCTCTTAAAGACGTCTTTCGACTAGAAGTGTAGAGGTAGTCCAAGAAGGCGCACCCAAATAGGCCCAGCCCCAAGGTGTTCTTGCTTAGGATAAAAAATAGGACTCCATCGCTCGATCAATACTAGTGACATTTCGATATGCCAATGCTTAGATAGTACCTAGGGTATGAATTTTGGGCATTGAAAACGTAGGGAAAACCATTAGCGAGAGAGGGTTACCACCGATGGTAATTTGTTGAGTAGCTGTCCCCAAATCTCCAAAACCCATTGACACAATTGTGTTGTCAAGTATGCCGGAACTCTGACTCGGCCCACCAAAACACGGTCGGATGTATCAAGCACGTCCCCCATATGAATGTCATTTCCAAAGGTGAGTGAAATCTTCTTCGAGCCCGCCTTCACCCCCTTGAAGCGCTTGGTCGGTCGCCCAGGTCGCCCTAGAGAAGGTCTACCCTATGGAGCAGGGGAAGGAACAGTACCAAAACCCAACTAAGAATCCCCAGTCAAGCCTGGGTGAGGTGGGGAGGAGTCCATGAAGCACCCGGAAGTGGGTGGATTGTTTATTGGCAGGAAGAGGTTGGATGATGAGGGATCGAAGGAAAGGTGTGAAAAATGAGGCTACACCTAAGGGGGTAGATTGTGAGATATCCCAAGGAAGTTAAATGCAGGGAAATCCAGGGGGAGAGAGGACGCGGGAGGGTCGAGGCAAGAAGATAGAAACTGCAAAGAAGTTGGGGAGAGTAGGGGTAAATCAGGGCCAGGGGGGAAAAAACCTCGTCAAGTAACCCACTAAACTGATATGAGGAGGATGACGGACCAGTGAGATGGTAATACTAATGTGCCGGAAGTGTGAAGACTGGGTAGTCTAGCATTGAATAAACCCCAAGTGCACCAACTGTTGGAATCTCTAGTGAAATGCTTGTGGAAGAAACCAACACATGTGGGCGGAAAACTGATCGGTTGGGGTCCAAGGCGAAGCGGTCCTCGGAGTAGTCAACAATGTCCTCGTCCATGCTAACCGACAACCCACAAATAACTGCCCTGGGAAAAACTCTCAGTTCATAGATGTTGATTCAGTCCGTAACTGTTCAAAAATCAACCCCGTAAACGACCAGTTGGGTAGAACTAGTGGGGGGCAACCAGAGAGCAGTAAGGTTCATCCCCTGTTACAGGCAGGAATGGGACGAGTGGTTAGTGAGCCTAATTGAGGCATTAGGGTAAGCCACCATCGCCGTAGTTCTGAGATCATACACCAAAAATGTATTTGAAAGCTGAATATTTTTTACAATAACCAATGCATACAGTTACATAAACCTCAGAAGATTACAATAGTGCAAATCCCTTGCTACTAGTAAGCTTGATTCCCTATTTGCCATGGGGGAGAAAGCATTATAAAAATATTCATTTGATATCCTTTTCATTAGGTGGGTTGAACTCGCACTTGAGTTTTGATTGCATCAATTTATACTCATCCTAATTCAATGGAAAATAAATAATCTATGGTGGATTTTTTATGCCAAAAAAATCAAATTAATATGAAGTATCTCATCTCGTCTTTCACGTCCCAAATAATTCATATGCAATAAAATATCTAATATAAAAAATTTCAATGTTAGTATATCAAAATAAAAAATTTAGTTACACAAAAGCTTATGAATGTAAAAGATTCCTAATTTTTTTTATATTTTTGAGTTACAATTAAAATTGTGAAGGAAAAAGAGAAAATATTATTTATAGTAGTGTTGATTTAAATTTTATTTGTTATATTGTATCATTATTTAAAATTGAATTGCGAAAATATATACTATAGGTAAGGTTTATTAAGGAGATTGATTGAGCCAAATTCATTTAATGATAAAAATCAGTAAGAGAAAAATATGAAGAAAATCAACAAGGGAAAAATGAGTGTAATATGCATCATTGCTACTTTTGTTTTTTTAAATCGGCGAGTTTTGATGGTTAGTAAAAGCATGAAATGTAATGACAACTATTTTTTTGTTTTAGAAAAGAAAATATTAATTATGGAAAAATTCATAAATTTGGAAAAAAACCGGTAATTAATTTATGAGGACACAAATTACATTTAAAGGTTTACCATATTACATTAATTTAAAACACAAATATCTTCAATGTTCCCAAGTCTTAGAGTAAGAAAACACTATATTTTGATGTAGGAATTGTTTCCAAACATGACATTTGCAGAACACATGTCCACATATAGAGGAAAACACAAAAAAAAAATAAAAAAGACACATAAACCAAGAGGATAACAATTTATGGATCCACATCTTTCTGAAGAACAAGATGAACTACGGAGAATTCAACCAAAGAAGAAGGGAGTTCCCATGACAAAAATGTCATTGCTTCCCCCAAACAATATAGGACCAATACAAAAACACTCAAGGAAGCATAAAATCAACCAACAATGACCCCTATGGAGGATGAATCAGGGGGTTCAAAGCATTCACTGTATTAGAAAGATCATTTTTAGACAAAAACACCCTCTAGAGACAATTGTTGGTGCTTTGGCTCTGGTTCTAGTGGGCCACAAATCTGGGGAATGAAAATAGATCCAAAAAAAGAAAGGAAAGGAAGGGAAGATAAGTGATGTCTACATTACTTGATTTTCCCATTCTGTGTGTGTGTGTGTGTGTGTGTATTCTCTCTCTCTTTTGTTTCAGAATGTAAGCACACAACATAAAATATCTTTTTTTTTTTTTATTGTTTTTTGTCACACAAAGATCTGACTAGATCCTTGATGATGCACTCAACATGTGTGTATATACGAAATGTATTTTCTTTGCGTCGAGAGCCGCACTCTACAACCCAAAATGAGGGGATGTGTAAGTATGTCACATCCCCATTAAAACAATAATAAAAATAAAAAATTAATGTTGGAACAAAATAAAACATGAAAATAACCATATAGATAAAAAAAAACTACAATACAATTCAACACAAAGAATCCAAAATCATGCTCCAAAATCTTCTAATATTTCTTTTAATTAAATATTTGTAAAATATATCTTTAAAAGAAAAAATCATATCTTATGGATATATTAAAATCTTTGAGGACATAGATAAAAATTGTTATCACTTTGAAAATATTAATTTAATGTAATTTTATTATAAATTTTATTATCATACCATGTAAAAATCATCATTAAGTCTATTATTATTATTAAAATATCTAATATTAATATTATAATATTATAATATTAATATATTAAATCTAATTACTTTTAAATTAATAATTTGAAAAAAAAATTGTATTTCAAAAATTTGATCCTAAAAACATGATAGATAAACCTAAACTAATTTTCTATGAGATGAAAATATAAATTAAAAAAACATAAATATAACTAAAATTATAATTATTATAAAATATTTAAAAAATTATAAATCACAACTAATAAATAATCAATATCAATATAATTACCTCATATTTACAACAATGATCAATAAAATACGATCATTCAATATATAATTTAATTTATGATGAATATTTAAAAACAAATGTATATACATATTCAATGAAATCCAAGCCTATTAAAAGAAATATGGAAGGCTTTCTTCCCGAGAAAAAGGTGAATCTTTAAAAGAGGGTTTTTTTTAGATTTACTTTTTAATGGAAGGAGTTTTTGAAGAATAAGAGAGATGTGATAGAATTTATGACAATGTTGAGTTTTACGAGAGAGATTTTTCAGTGTAAATCACAAGATCTATCACTTGTCGACGCGTTTCGAACCAACTTGTGTGGTTTATGGTCAAGATAAGTTGAAGAATCAGATCCAGCTTTGCACGTTAAATAGCTTGAGCAGAGCCTCCAGCGGCTAACTAGACCAACGGCTAACTAGACCAACGACTAACTAGACCAATGGCTAATATGCAAAGCTGGATCTGATTCTTCAAGTTGCCCTGATGATGAACCACACTAGTTGGTTCGAAACGCGTCAACAAATAATAGATGTTGTGATTTACGCCAAAAATCTCTGGTAAACCTGATATGAATCACAGAAGCCTCAATTCAACAATGTTGAATTTTCTTTATAAAATCATTATTTGAAAAATAAATCATTAGAAAAATTAATTATATATTTATATTATGAAATTTATTATCTAATATAATATTTTTTATATTATTTACATATATATATATTATTAAAATAAAAATAATATAATAATTAGTAAAAAAATTATAAATACTTTATATTTATAAAAGTTACCATGCTTTCAACCCTCCCACCCCTTGTGGTGAGAACATGCTCAAAGAGTATTACGTCTAACATTGGCCATCATATCTTTTCCAAACAATCTTGTTAAGAGACTTGAACGTGTTTATCAAAACAATGTTGGTACACCAACATGTGGGTACTGATTACTTCAATGTTGCGTGAAAGGGTTAATTAACCTCAAAAACATAAACAAAATATTAAAATCTCTTATAAAATGATAGCGTAAATAATTCATGTTTTAGGGTATTTGTTTAGATAAAATTACTTATAACTTGCTTTTTAAGGATTTAAAAGCGAATTTGATTTTTCATTATTAAAATCAAGTTTACCTATCAACTTGTTAATATTTTATAGAATATATAATAGTAATGTGATTTATATTTTAGTTTATTTATTTAATTTTGTAAGTTAAGGTTTTTCATCAATAAAAAAATTATTATTTATTAAAATTATGATAATTTATTGTTTACCTTGGTCTATCACATTGGAAATTAGATCAAAAGTAAAATAGTAGAAATTTTCACTCAATAAAATGGTTATATATTTTTGTCCAATAAAATAACAGTAAGATTAAAAAAACATGGCATATTAACCATATAGAAGGTATTAGTAGCTAACATAAACCCATGGCTTATTAGCCATATATTAGTTACTAGTACTTAAGATAAAGCCATGCAGTGGTCCATACCTTGGAAAAGTAGTTGGAGTTCCTTCATTATGAGAAGATGCTCCTCTCTGGTGTCATTCATGTCAAGAAGAACTTTCCCTAATAGTGATTGTAGATGGAAATAGAGATCAATTGTATGGAGATGTTGGTTTTGTCTCCACCAAGTGTGGGCCATATCAAACACCCATTCAACAACAGTGGAAAAAACTTCAAAATTTGAATGGTGTTCTCTATCTCTATCAATAATAATTTCTTCCTCTACCTCACGGATCTCATGCTGGATTTCTGGCAGGTTCCACAAGCAATATAACCTGGCTAAAGACTAAGCCTTGGTGTGGGCACTTAAGATGCTATATTCCCCTCTTTCCCCAGCTCCTCTACGTGAGTAAGCCTTTGTCTAGGCATCGGGCTAAGAGCTAAAGAAATAAACCCAAATATAGAACAAAAGCCAAAATCACAACATTTGAGAGCGAGAAAAACCTCCAATATAGCAAGTAAACAAAATGGGAAATAGTCCTAAAAGGCCAGAGGCAGAGATGGACCCATCAAGAACCATAGCAAGAACCATTGAAGGAGGGAAAATATACCAAGAAGAAGGCCCCAATGGATGAAAATAAGGACGACTACAAAAGATAACATAGGCCTAAGAAAAGTAAAATAAATACTAGGAATCAAATAAGAAAAGATCAGATGAGATATTTGAGCCAGTTGATGCACACAGAGACCTATCACTACCCAGTTCTGCACACATTGTAGAGAAATTGCATCCATCAAAACCAACAACACTCCTATGCTTGTTCGTGCCATGCCAAAAGTTGAGAGCTAAGAGGAGTCCTAACTAGAGGGAGAGAAAATTGAGAGAGAGGTCCCAAGAATATCCATCTATGACCAATACTTCATTGTAATGTCTTCTTAACAAGTGGGAAAGAAGATCTAGACTGGGAGGGGTTGGTCCTTCTCCCAAGAAAAAGTTGGTATAACAACATATAGACCTGAAAATGCACAGGGACAACAAATAACAAGTTTCTATAAACTCAACCAAACAACTTATGGTTATGAAACATCTCATAAAGATAAAAGGAAATAAATCCACGTGTAATACAAAAGTACATGCACACATCATGATACCAACCTCAGAAAACCACAAATATTCAAGACAACATCACTTTGACCGATAACTTGTCACAACTGCATTTAGCATGGTATGAATTCACATGAGTATGGTATTAAATTGGCTACCACATATTTTTCCCTTGAGGGAGGGTAGCAACCACATTGCTCTCCTCTACTACATGAGATGATGGCAAGTTGCTCCCCACTCTTACCCCCCACCTTTTCCTCTTTCGTTTTCCTTCCCAATCTAGAGTAAAAATCATTTCAAATTACTATGTTAGTGTTGGTTAATTTTATTTCTTTTGAAATAGATGATAATAATATTTTTATTTTTATTTTTATTTTTAAAAAGAACATAAATGTTGAAAATATCTTGTATGAAAATTTATAATAGTACAAACTATTTTATAAGTTATGTGTGTGTGTGATTTGTCATATTAATTATAAAAAAGAGGGTCTCAATTATATCATCCAATTTGTATATAACTTGAGAGAGTTTAATGGTTAAGAGCATGTGTTTCCTCTTAAGAGGTTACAAGCTCAAATCTAGAGGGAGGTAGAGTATCTATTCTTTCTTAGACTTTAGCAGTCAAATCGTTGTGTGGTGGTAGGTCCCTTGTCCCACAAACAAGGGAGCCTCACACTAATTTGGTGTGTGGCTTGGATGTGAATACTTAAAATTTGATTATTATTATTAAAAAATAAAAATACATTTTCATGGTCTAAAATCCTTTTAAAAGTTCAAAAAGCCTTGAAAATTAACCCCATCTATATTATTTTTAGAAAATCATTCATGTTATTAATTAAGTGGCTTGTATAATTTTTGCGAAAGGAGAAATTAAATCTTCAAAAACATTTTAATTAACAAGATTTATATGAGTTGACTTCTTTCTTCCCATTATAGAAGATCAAAGAGAGGGATATGTATTCCTAATGTATTCTATAATTGCTCCACTATATCCTCTTCCATGACCCTTACTTGATCTTTATCCAAAAGAACCAATCGATGTTACTTGGTCTCATCAAACCTAGGTTTTTTCCTTTGCTTCTACTCCAGGGACATTTCTCCTAAATTTACTTGATCAAGTCTTCATCCTCCAATCTCTCTCAATTTTCTTTTTCCCCTCCCTCCAAGAGCATAATTTTCCCTTTTCACTTTTCCAATTAGACTTTCATTTTAATCATTTATCTTCCTGTCACTTTTAGGTCCATTACATAGTTTTATTCCCATACTTTTTCCCAATTTCCCATATTCTTGTTGCTAATTCCATCTTTTCTTGTGTGGCTTTAATATATCATTCAGATGTCTGAATTGAGTCTTGGAGAGTAAAATGTTCACAAAGTTCTTAGTAGAATTTCCAAAACAAAGTCCCAATAATTCTCTAATTGGTTGATATGAAGAGTTTTGATATGCTAATTAGAGGATTGATGAAATCACTTCAAAATTTCACTTTAATAAAACATTTAAGGGACTCACTTCTAGTTCTAAATCCCAAATTTATTTCCATAATTTGTTTTTATGAGAAGTGTAGTAATTCAACTTAGAAGGAATAAACCAAGCAAATATGAAAAAACTCTTCATACATAATAGGCAAGGCGAGTTGAAGGTATTACTTAAATATGATGCTCAAGGTCAAATATTAATGCTCTATGAATCCCAATTGCCATAATCAATTATCTTAAACATGTTTAAAGATAACTAAAAATAAAAAAAACTTCTAGAACTTGAATAGAAAAACCCCTAAAATTATTTCTCTCCATCCAATTAAATTACCATCTAACATAACATGAAGTTATAAAAACCTAAACTCACCATTTGAAAGCTAAACCAAAATTACTCAACTAGATCAAAATTATAAGCCTACATGCTTTGTGGCATTCCATCCTATCATACTCAATGAAGGAGAGAGCCCAACAAATCAAGTGAGAAGTATGGAAAACTATTTCAACGAATACAAATGCAATTTATTGTGGCTCTGATGAGCCCCAAAAATGTACAATTATTTGGGCTCATTCAACTTCCTAAGTTGACTTAATCCACCATTCTCATTTGTTTATTGCATGTTTTTGATTATTTTTATGTTAATAGAGTGAATTTGGTTAGTCATTATGCCAACAAGTCTAATGGGTGCTTTGTGTAGCCTTGTTGGTCAACTTGGAGACAAAATTGAAGGTCTTAATGAGCACTTGGCAGCCAAATTCGTGGGAGAACAAGCTAGAGGATTTGTAGGAAGGTGTCCCCCTCATTTATGGGTCCTTACCTCGAATTCTCCACCATCAGCTCGGAGTTCAAGGGCCACCAAATCAATGAGCACAAGGGCAGCCAAGCAAGTCAAGTAGGACTGCTGTTAACTACAAGTTTTGGGCAGCCGAGTCCCTAACTTTTAGGAGGACTGTTGGGTCCTATTGTATAAATAAGAAGGCTTGGGGCCTCATTTTGGTTAGCTAGTAGGCAACCATTTGATAGCCATTTTATAGCTGGTAGTTAGTCATTTTTAGCTAGTGGTTAGTCATTTTTGTAGCTAGTTAGTCATTTTGTTTTAGCCACTAGTTAGCTAGTTTGTAATTCGATTTGTAGGCCATGGATTAGTTTTGCTTTCAGCTCTTTCTCAAGCTCTCCTTGTGGACAGTTTTGATGTAACTTTTCATTCTTGGTTAATAAAGATGGATCCAGCTTTGCACCAGCTCTAAATCTCTCTTGGGAGGCTGTAGTTCTTGGGGTTGGGCCCATCTCAAGCGCCCAGTACCTCCCTTGTTTATACTTATGTGTCTTTGCTGCATTCTCATAATAAAATCTGCTATTGGAATTCATGGCATAAGTAATTTAGGTTGATGCATTTTTGGTTTGGTGACAGTCATAATCTTTGGTTTCATTTACACTCCTCTTTCTCGTTCCATTACCATCTCTTCCATCTTGATCACGCATGCAAGCATATCTCTCCCTACCATTCCATCACTCCTCCATCACTTCAAACCTTCACGGCCAAGCATCCTGTAGAATTGCACAGAACATCCTGTAGAAGACCTACAGGACTATCCTGTAGTAACCTCTGAGTATCCTGTAGGATCCCCTGCAGAAATCCTGTAGGAGGCCATTCACTTGGTTTCCGAGCTTCTGAACGTGGAAAACCTCTGTGGATGGATGCTAAGGGTCCATAGGGACCTCACCTAGCCTGCCCAACCTGTTCCACGCTTTCCTTCCTTCTCCATCCCATCTGCACAACCAAACCCCAATTAGCACACAATCATAATCATTCCACCCACTTAAAGGAAAAATACAAAAACATGTCTTTTATGATGTAAGCAGTTTAGATCCATGCATTTTCAATTATTAGAGATAGTAGCAGCATTGGTAGAAGTTTCCTTCACGTCATTCGCATTATAGAGGCTATACTAGTTAAATTAGGGTTTCCTAGGTTTACATGCTTTGATTTGCTTTCAGTTCATTGTTGTCAAGTAGATTAGTCTTCTTTGAGCTAGCTTTCATCCATCATTGATAGAGCTTCTTCTGTAAGCCCATAGAAGTTGGCTTAAGCCCTAGCGGACTTGTGCCAGCTGACCAAGTGACAGCTGCGACAAGAGCTAGTACTTGTGCATATAGCACCGTCGCTTCCAAGTTTGTACGAACTATCGAGTTGATAAAATTAAGAGACAGGAAGTGCCAGGAGTTGTAGCATTATTGCTACAATACTGGGGCTCACCAACCGACATGACAAGACCAAACTAACCTTCCTCAAAAGCTATAGGACCTTCAGGTGTTCAACCCTAAGAGAACTTGGTTTTTCACTTTCCTAGAGCCTCAATCACTCCCATGACAAGGAATGCATGCAACTGGGACCCTCCACTCACTCCCACAGCAAGGATTCCATGCAATTATGGCCTTTTTTAGGTAATTCTATGCTAGCGACCCTGGATTTTGTGCCACTTTTTTAGGGCTAGGACTCAAGCCACTTCCCAAAAATTCATGAAACTTCCAAAAATGACAAATAACATCGAAACAGGGGTACTAATGCAAGCACTTGAAAAATGACTTGATCTGACCCCTACTAGCCATGATATGCATTTCGTCTAACATATCACAAACAAGTAATCTGTAGGTCACAACAACATATTTGAGCATAAGGGTCTCATACTTATCTAAAAATTGTCAAAGAGGACTTATATCTCCTCATAATAACTGCATTTTTATCCATTAGGTTATACATTGACTAACATTTCATATACTACCCAAAACATGATGAGAGCCATACATCATAATTGTCATAAAACATACTTATAACCAGCAAATAATTAGAGATATATCAATGAGGAAACAAACATTAAAGGCACATGATATCAAGCACATTTACTCATGAAAATACCACGGAAAAAGAGCTCCTATTAACATATGAAAATCCAACCAAGTGAGGGACTTCCACATACCACCCAACCATAGATTGGGCTGAACCAAATCTCTCTTTCATTCAATCACCCCTGCGCCATATTCCAAGCATGAATGTGGGATCACATGAAACAAATCAAACAAAACCAAACTAGGGATTCTAGAGACAAAACCACCTCAACCCTCAGCTAATGATTTTTCTTCACGGTCGGACATAATTAACCATCACCAGATCAATCTTTAACCAAGTTATCGAGGCTCTAAAGAGTTTTTTCCAACCAAGGCTTCCAAGACTAGTAACTCAACCCACAGTTGTTGTTGGGCTCCAGAGTGTTTGTCTAACCAAGGCCTCCAAGACTAGTAACTCAACCCACCAAGGGATCTAGAAATTTTGTCCAAGAAAGGCTTCCATGACTACTAACTCAACCTAAGTTGTTACAAGGCTTCCAGAGTATTTGTCCAACCAAGGCTTCAGGAACTAGTAACTCAACCCACAACCATAAGGAACACCAGAACCAACTAGAAAACAAGAGGAAAGAAACCCACAACACCATGGATATCCAAGAAATGGAAATGCTAGGAAAATCCATTGTTATTATAGCACCATTTACCACCCTTGGTAGATTTGATGCTCTGTGTTATGGCCTAGGGCAACCCTTCCCTTCCATACTTGGTCCAAATTATAAAAAACAATGTTTTGAATCCCATACATTGTTTTTCCCTGTATAAAGAGCATGTACACTCGGGTTAGTTTATACCAAACCCACGTATATGTGTTAAAACATTAAAAATATATATAACCTCCTTAAATTTTGGCGGAGTTTACAAGTTTTACCTGTTACTCACCTACCGTAACCCATGGCCCAACTATTTCCCAACTGAAAAACTAATTTCAAGAAGTATAAATAGACCTTCATGGGAAGACCTAAGAGAAGGAGAAAAGATTAGATATTTATATTATAGTTAATTACATCCCTGATCAATTCTGAAGAAATCCTTATGCCTTCTGCACTCCCAAGTCATAAAAAACCTTTGTTTCCTTCTTGAGATGTCCTTCATCCCTTTTAAGACATCCTTGTGTATACCAATGGAGGAGGATTGTTGAAGCATGGGCAGGAAGGATCCGAAGGATGGTTTCACTTGGAGCCAGTGTATGACTCAGATTGTAGTTCTTCCATACTTTTTAGTTTACATCAATAAAGGGGTGTTGTTTTGTTCCTAATATTTAAGGTCTTAATGCATTAATCTATGTTATGATTTGTTTATAAATCTTACATTAATGCTTATTTGCTTACATGCTTATATGACCTAACACCTATCATGAACATGATTTCTATTATTGTTGTTGTGTATGCTTTCTTAAATGGGTTGCAGGTTTTAAGGCATTGGAAGAAGTAGAGGGTTTGCACCCTATGGGTACAACCTCAAACGTAGGACCTCCGGGTAATACCTCTTCTTCCTACTTCAGTAGTTTAAGTATTTGCATGCTTCTTTAAGTTGTAATCCCTTTTCTTTGTTGGGGTTATCAACCTAAGACCCTAGGGTGACTTTACCTGTAACAGAATTGGTGACTCCGCTGGGGAAAAAATTCTTGTTTTTCCTGATTGGGTTGTTTCTTCTTGATCAAGGCATGTTTGGCTGGTTTCTTTCTTTTACAGTGTTTGTGACTTTTTTTTTTCTTTCTAGGCATCAAGTCTGATCTTTTGGATCAGGCCTAAATTTTTTTTTTTCTTGATTGAGCTTTATATATGCTTTTATCGGAGGACACAGTAGCGTATCCACACTAGTTTCTCCAAATAGACTCGTATATACGTGAGTTTCCTTTGTTTTAGTAGCATATACATGCTTTTGCGTATTTAAAAATTCACGTATACCTTATTTTCAGCTAATTTTTCAAAATATTTGGCCCATTTAAGTTTGTTGCCTGGTGGTTTTTGTTATTTTGTGGTCATTCACTGTCTAAAAAGCTCCGCTTTCTTGCAAGTCTTCAATATTCAATATTCCTCTTATTGAAAAATCTACTTAACCTAGGGTTTGCTTTTTTAGTAAGGTTTCAGTTTGGGCTTTGGGTTCAAGGCTTCTCGTGGAAGTTCTTGGATGTTCTGACTTGGCAGAACAAGAAAATGATTGTAGTTTTGTTTATAACCCAATTTTCATATTGCTTTACTTTTCTTTCCTTTTTGGTTGACCTATTTTGTTTTTCGTGGTTTTTGAGTGCCTCTCCAGCAATATTGAAAGTCTTTCTTGGTGTTCTTTTGGTTTGTTGAAGTTCTTTGTACTACTGTTCAGATCAATTTATGCAAGTATGTGGTCCTTCATTGTTTCAAGTATCATTACATTGTTGATGTGCATAACTTGTAGATTTCAGGACTCTTTATGTTTGTTTTTGGTCTTTGAAGTTTAGTAGTTTTTTGTGGTCTCAAAAAATTTCTTTGGGTTCTTTTAGAAAGAAAAAGACAAAAACAGGGTTCTTGCTTTTCTTTTTCTTTCAGTTTTGTTTTTGGTTTCTTTGTTGTTTTTGAGCAATTGTGAACCTTTTTCTATTGGTTTTGCTTGGTTTCAAGGGAAGCTTTTCATCAAATGCATGCCCTATTTGTAGTCAAGTTCGCCTATTGATATTGTAAAGAAACATATTTTCTTATTATATGATCATTCATAGGATCCTGGATCATCATTATAGTTTGCATTGTAAGCATTTTTAGTGTTTTTGTTAGATTTTGAGTGTTTGGAGTGTTTATGAAGAAGAAAAGAAAAAGAAATATTTTTCTTATATAAGTTTTTCATAGAACCAAGTAGAAATCCCTTTTCATCGAAGAAAATAGTTGCAATTTCATATAGCTAAGTTTCTATTGATTTCTTTTGCTTCAAAACACCATAAGTTTCACTCTCACTATACCCGCGACTTAAAGAAAATCCTTCTAAAATCAAGCACTTAAATAAAAAGAACTAGAACTTTTTTTAATTTGTCATTAATTACACAACAATTCTAGCTCTTTAGGGCCTTGGAATAGGTGAGTGTAGAGTTAACTCTCCAAAGCACTCAAAATATCAAACATATATGTTGAATAATGAGTGAAATCCAGTGTCATTAGAAAGACCGGGAAAGCTCTGTGACTGGGAGTCAAGCACAAGGGAGAGTGAAGGCAAGGAAGAGAGATACCCCCTCTCCTACTTGTTGGATCCCACCCCAAGACTATTCCACCAGTTTTTGATATGAACTAGTGCCCATAGTTTCTATTGTTAGGGATAACAAAGGTGGCTGCGAAGGGGAATCCTGCAACACCTGAGGTAGACGTTGCATCACATTCATTAGTACTTCTGGAGGGTACCCTTGCAAAGCTTGGGTGCTTGCACCAACATAGGAATTTGTCTAGAGGTCAGCATAATTTTTTCTATCACCTTCACTAGTAGGCCTAGGCCATCACTATCCTAGACTATTTTCAAAAGGTCCTTGATTTCACTTTCTTATATTTTGGTGTCTCGTCCTCATCACCCAGAGTGGAAATACTTGGAAGTAGATTGATTGAATGTATCTTTTAGGGACTTTGTTAGAGAGTGTTATTTTCTCCTAGTTGGCCTAGATTTATAAATTTTTTGAGTCTTTAATTAGTTCTCTTAAAATAATTAAAAGTGGTTTATCGACCAGTTCATCAATCTAGGAAGCTTCGTGGGCTTTCACTTGCGAGTGCTAAGCCTTCTTCTCGAAGGCGTAGGAGCAATTTTTCCAATGATTTCCAATCAATGGCAGCAGACACAATGAAGATTGATCCTCTGGTTCAAGCTATTTATTCATAGAGTAGACCTAGTATAAGTAGATATTTGGAGAGGAATCTCCAATCCTTTCTAGAGTCCTCTTCCAGTTAGAAGACGTTATAGAGGTTGAAGAACTGTCTGAGTCTCCTGCGACTCCTACTTATCCTCTTGCTCCTGATTATACAGAAGTTTTATTATACGTCAGGACTCCAACCCACAAGCCTTTGAGCCCTAGTCTATTTTGATATTTTCCTTTGATGGCCACTGCCAGGAGCATGGTTTCAACTATGAGTGCTACTAGTGTACAAACTCCTGTATCAGTACAAGGAGGAGGTATGATTTCCATACCTTCAATCTCTCCTAGAATATTAACTTTTAGCTCTACCTCCATTCCATATTTGAGTGGGGGCACCCAAGCTTTTTCCTCTAGCACTGGTTGTCTCCCCTTTGGAATGCCTACCAGTGCAATTCCTTCAGTTCTGTTAAGTTTTCCATTAGCTGCCTCCACATCTATGACTTCCATGGAAAGTGGTTCAGCTTCTTTTTGGTGTTTCCCTTCTGGGAGTGGTCATATACGACATTCTAACACATCTTTAGGATCAATACTTTTTCTTTCCATGGGTCAAAGTTATAGTCCTTTCCAAGGATGGACCAACCCAACTGGTAACGGACTTGGAGCTAGGAATCAATTATTTTCAACCAGCAGGGGAATATTCTTTATTCTCTGTGAGTTCATTCCAGATTTTTTCTCCCCTTTCGAATGCATAGAACCCTTACCAAGGGTTGTCTACTCCATTCAACACCTCTCTAGGTGGAAATTTCACTGGATATGGAAAATTTTTGACAGGAGTTGGACAAACTCTGATTTTTTCTAGACCACAAGGTTCTCCTTATGGTTCAGGTTTTTATACGATTACTTAAGGAAACCTAGTGCCTTCGTAAATCCAAGGTATTCTTTTCATAATGTTTAAAATTCTGCCCAAACTAGGTGGAATCCTCAGGTTCCTTCATGCTTACCTTTCTTGGCAACTTTAAACTTTCCCGGTCTATCCAAATTTAGTAATGATCCAATCTGATATAACCCAAGCCTAGCCTCCATTTCCAACCAAAATTCCGTCAGACATACCCAAATTCAAAGGGAAGACTGGTGAAGATCTGGACAACCTTATAACCACTTTCCACTTATGGTGTTCATTGAACTCCCTGATAGATGATTCAATCAGGTTGAGATTATTTCAGTGCACCCTAACTGGGAATGCGACTAAATGGTACATTGAACTCATAGGGGGCACCTTGCTTTCGTTTGGTGACTTTGCTACCATAATTTTAAACCATTTTCAGTTGCTCATTCATTATTATGCTAGAACTAAGCTCTTAACTAATTTCCAACGAGACTATGAAACCCACATTTCTGATCATATCCAGGAATGGAGGAGAGGGAAGAGGATCATTAAAGTCAATATTTTTCAAGAATTCCTTCTTGAATGGTCTCTCAAATCTTTGTAACCTGAGATTTCTAAGGATGTATCACTCTCCAGTGTATTCACAAAATAACAGGATATTTTTAGAGCCCAGCAACTAGAACTTATATATTCTCAATTTGGGGTTCTTCAGAAAAAATTTCCTGATGCTCCTAGATCTAAGGTTGATCTAGCCAAGTCCCCATGTCAACGGGATAGTCATATCAATTGATAGTAACATAACCAACCTACTAAATCAATTGCAGAAGTTGTCTTTACAAACTACTTTGTCTATGCAGGCAGTCCCATTAGTGTCTATGCCTTCTCAACCTTCATCTATAAATGTTGTTCAAACTTCTAACCCCAAAGGAAATCAACAATATGATGGGAAGAAGAAAGGACGGGGTAGGAAAAAGAATCAGGATGGGAATGGTAGTGCAAACAAACTCGGCAATTATGTTGGAGGGGGTAAAAAAGAGTCTAAGAATAAAGTAAATTTTTCATGAAAGTTATGCAGTGGTGACCATTTGACTCATCTTTACCATAAGATTCAATATGCCTAGCACTTGTTGGTTCAACAAGGGTCTTCTAGCTCCTAGGATGTGCTAACTAACCTTTTTCCTGAAGGGTAGCGGTTGCTTGTTGGCATGAATTCTAGTACTAGTACCCCCGCTAGGGGCAACTAGGAAGGGGAAAATACGTCAAATGTTTATATGATGAGTTCACATATTGACATTTCTACACAGTCACATGATTATGGTGAATCGGAATCATCCAAAGCTAAAACTACTCCTAATGTTTCATATCAAGAGGCCCATAGTTGAGTCTATACCTTGGATACCGAAATGCTCTGCAAAACACTCAAAAATTAACCCCAAAGCCAAGGCAGCTCAGAACTACTCTATTATAGAAGACCTGGCTCAAATTCCTTATGTTATGTCGGCGTTAGAGGTACTCTAGTCATGCCCAGCACAAAGGAATGCATTTCTCACTGCGATCGAAGCAGTTGATCCAAAAAAATCTCTTGTTCTTACATTCGACATGTCAAATATCAAGAAGAGACTCTCGCATCATATGGCTTTTCAAATCAAGTCTACATATCGAAAGACCAATATCTTTCAAATGTATTTGATGAGGGAGCTTCCACACGTGTAATTTCTATATCATGTTGGAAGGTTATTGGATTGCCTCAAGTTGTTCTTTCACCTACTCTATTAATAGAATTTGATGGTCATTCTCTTAGACTGCATGGGATTATTCCAGTCTTTCCCATCTGTTTTGGGGGTAAGGTTGTAAATATTGAAGTAGAAATAGTTGATGCAAATTTCGATTACAATCTCCTTTTAGGTAGAAATTAGATTTACGAGATGGATTTTATTGTGTCATCATTATTCCACATCCCTTGTTTTCCTCATGAAGGTGTTAGGGCCTAAATCTACATCAGGCTAAGAAAGGTAGGTCTAGGGTAACATCAACCCACGCTTAACCTAGTAGCTAGCCCTACCAGGTTGGGAGAGGGCTCTCTCCTTGTCAATCTCAGGAAAATATAGCAAATGAGGCTTGAGATGATTGATATAAAGACTAATTTTAGGCTAGGTATATTCTTAGAGGAGTTTCATTGAATTTTATGTTTGTTTTCTGGATCAAATGTGAAAGGCAGTTTTGGGTCCGGGGAATGAACTCATTCTTGCAGAGGTTTCTGTGGGGCGAGGTAGGCAAGTGCTTTAGTACTTCAGATTAGGTGTAATGGTGAGTCTTGAGACTAGTCAGGAGTTGGAGAGGGCATGAATGTGTCATGAGTCCTCTTCAAACAGTAGAAAACATGTAAAACTAATGAAACCCTAAGGTAGAGCACTGCAACATCAATGATTTCCACCTTTATACTTGATTCATTTACTTAAGCAGAAAAGAGAGAGATAATGGCACACATAAACATATTATAACTTGAATCATAAAAGGAAAAAAAATAATAAATCATCTTAGCACAAGAATCCCACAAAATTCTGCAAACCCTGGTCTATTTCCTTGCCAAACTGCAGAGATGATGTAAATAGTGCTCAAAGAATTCACAAGAGTCCAACCTTTACAAATGACTGAAAAAACACATGATATAGACCTCCAAACCACCTGTGATATCCATTAGGGGTCGAATCCATGAGAAGAGGGGTGTTTTCAACCATATCTAAACTAGGAACACAAAAATAGGCAGTGGAATAGCTTGCCTCTAAAACCTAGGAAACTGATTTATTCAACTCTAAACCACCTACAACTGATGTATCTACCATATCAAGTCAGTTTTTTATCATTTTTACATCATAGTACATCAATTTACATCATTTCACATCATGAATTTTACCATAATAGAGAAAAAGTGAAACTAGAAGAAAACTAGGCGAACAACAGAGTTTTTGAGCAAAATTGGCACTTTTTCATTTTGTGCGTAGTGCCTTTTTTCTATGTGTAGCTCTTTTCCAAACTGATTTTGGAGGGCTTCCTAAGGTCCAAATCAGGTGTAGGATAGATTTTTGGAAAGCCTGGTGAGTCTACTTTCTAGAACAACTTACATTTTTTGATTTGGATTCCATTTGCCCCTCCAAAATTGCAATCTCCCAAGACTACTTCCTGTGTGGCCAAAAAGTGGCAGAGATGGCATTTTTGAGGTGTTTTTGGCCCTTTTGGAGGTCCAAAACTTGTCAAAATTTCCTAGTAATTTCTGAGCATGCATAACTTTTCATAAGGTATCCAAAAATTCCAAGTTTTCTTCAAATGGAGGTCCCTATCAAAAGCGAGCGCCAAGTGGCGTTACGCACCTGCCAGAAAAACCTGTTTTTTCCATGGAAAATTAAAAATTGCCAGAAAGTTTACCAAATTTCTTGAAATTTGGCATGAGTGATTTATGTCAAGTGTTATGCTGGGCCAATGAAGCTTTAGCCAAGATATTGAGTTTATCTTGCTCTTTCTTGCTCCTCAAAGTCTTCCTCAACTTGGCTTTTAGGCTTCTTATCCTTGTTTTACAAATTTTGTTTCGTGCCAAATAGTCATAAGCCATGTGCCGCAACATCTTTTTTTCCTTGTTGGCTTTCTCAATCAGCTTCTCCAAGTGCATATTTTCCCTCTCTAGCCATGATTCCCGGTTAGCATCAATCTCTTGCTCAAGGGGTGTCAAGTTGACTTTCTTTCTTTTCGCTTCTTACCTGTTTTCCCTTATGGTTTGCAGCTCCATCATTGTTTGTTTATCCTCAAACTACTTGTTCCATTATTCAAGGTAATTATTGATCCACTTAGCCCTTTCAAGGTTAAGAGATAAGGCATGAATTTCAGCTTCTTGTTCTTTGATGATCTCCTTGAGTCTTAAGCTTTGGGAGCCCAAAGCAGTCTCCTCCTCCTAAATCAAAATAAAATCTCTCTCCTGACCTTCAGAAGACCCTTCCTCATGCAATGGTTGCTTACCTTTATACTGTACCTACTCTACTGAAGAAGAAGGCAAAGCCCCTTTCACCCTGGGTGAAGATAGCATTTCCCTGTTGTCTAGTGAAGGAAACGAAACCCCTTCCACCCCAGGTGGAGATAATACTCATTTGGCAGCTGCAAATAATCTCCTTGTGCCTTTTTCATAAGAAACAAATACTAGCACTCCTGTAGCTTGATTCTTATGAACATCTGGTTGATTTGAAGGCCCTCCTTCCTCTTGACACACTAAGGGGGTCACTTCAGGGCTTTTGAAAACCTCATGTGAAATGAAAGTATCCCATGAAACATTCAACAAACTCAATTGATGCAAAACAACAATCTTAATCAATGGAAAATGATAAATGTTTTTGAATTGTTGATGAAGAGCTTTTATTTGCACCAATGTAGCCATTTTCTCAATATTTCTGCATATGAAATAGGGGAGGTTCATCATCCTCACTCTAGTGAAATGCGTCAATAATCTAACATGATAAGTGTACAAGCGAGAAAATCTCCCTTCACAGGTGAAGTATTTGATAATAAGCTTCATGAGTGGGACATAAGTTTTCTGTAGGTATCTCAAAGGAAATACCCTACTGATTTGCTTTTGATAACTAGCCTTGACATATGGCTCATAATTCTCTTTGCCCACAAGTTGTCCTTTGTTCCACTGTTCACCTACATTTGGAATACTTGTTTCTGCAGCTATAGTTTCAGGTGTCAAAGTGAAGGAAACACCTACTAAGTTCACCTGGCCATTGTGAAGATGAAGGACAAATAGCCTAGCAAGTTCATGGTGGTACTTCACCCTCTCCACCATCTCACAAAACTGGTAGCAAGACTCGTGTTTAAAACATGTTACTGCAAGAGGACAAGCTAATAACTCTGGAAGTGTGGTGGGCTCTTCCCATATGTGTTTTCCTCCCTTTTGTGGTTTCTTGGTGCATGAATCTCCTGGGAGGAATCACTCACAGTTTCTTCATCCCTTTCATAAGCTGAATCTTTTTCCATATTTGCCAATGTATGGTGTAAAATGATGAGTATGAAGAGATTTTCTCAAGAATAGGTGACTGTTGTTTTCTTCTTTGGGATTTG
Organism: Pinus taeda; assembly: GCA_000404065.3. NCBI lineage: Eukaryota > Viridiplantae > Streptophyta > Pinopsida > Pinales > Pinaceae > Pinus > Pinus taeda. The sequence goes on along the minus strand of APFE030956152.1, from coordinate 275,206 downwards.
ATGTGTGGTCTGATAATATATGTGGAAAGGAAGGTTTTGATGCTAGCTGTAGGGTGACTAGGAAATGATAGGGTTTTGGGAATGAAGATTAGGGTTTGGGAAATAGTGGGAATTAGGTGTAGGTCTTAGGGTTTAGGAATAATGAGGTAAGATGAGTGTAAATGAGAGAGGGGAAGGGAAATAAAATTAGGGAAATTTAGTGGAGAGGAATGGGATATGGGAAAATTATGCAAGGGATTATAAACAACAAGAATGACAAAAACTACAAAACCCTAGACAGTTTTGTCAAGGAAACTTTGAAACAACTTAGGGTTTAATTTTTCACCTTTCAAAACATCATCAATAATAGCTATATCTCTTGCTATGGAAAATGGGAGGGTTTACTTACTTGAAGGAATGGTATTTGGAAATTTTGGGAGCCTTAGAGAATCTATGGGATGAGTTTTTGGCTTGGCAGACTGGTGCGCCGTGCCAACACCCAAGTGCGCCACGCCTGGCAGGTGCATCATGCCCATTGAAAACTCTTTGTAATTCCTGCGCTTAGTGCGTAGCACCGAGAAGGTGCGCCACGCCAGTGCCCAGGTGCGCCGTGCCAAGAAAAAACCTGAACTTTGCTGCAATTTTTCCTTTTCTTTCCTCAAATGTGATTTTTTGTTCTTTCTTTCTTTCCTTTGCACAAAATGATGTCTTCTAACACAAATCATCCCTTTATATACAAGTGACTTTAATTTTTCATTTAGGAAAGACCTACTTTATAAAGTTGCTTTTTACTTTGCTTTTTAAAAACCCTGTTTTTGCAGTTTGGTTCTTTTTTGTCACTTGATGGACTAATGCTTGGATTTTCTTGTCTCTTTTGTAAGAGCTGGAGTGCAGGAGTTTGGAAAAGTGACCAAGGGCTACAGATGATGCTTTATTACATATTAAAACAATAAAATTACATAAAATTTGTACAAGAAATGGAAAAACTCTATTTTCAACTCAAAACATAGTTTTGAGGTAAAAACCCTTTATGGAGCAAATCATCAATAATATTTGTGATTTTATGAACTTACTGAAAATCCTCATGTGATTGTTGGCCTCTTATTGAGATTTGGAAGATCATGGTGAGTCCAATGCATCTTTTGAATCTACTATTTCATTAGTGAACAATTTGAAGTAGCCTATAGAGAATCTAGGAGTTGGAATGTACTCTTCCTTAATGGGTACCTTTGATTTTCCTGCTCCTATTACTAGAATTAACATTATTTCATCCTCTAAGGAACCTTCTCGGTGAGAGTTCTTTAGGACTCATTATCTTTTGGATCCTTGGCCCTTACCCTCTTCTACCACCACATTAGATGAGGGGCAGGTAGGTGGAATGGAATTTCCTATGCCTGCAACTGTAATTGCTTATCAGTCTATTGTTAACATTGCATACTCCGATCCTACTCCTTTTTCACCAGAGGAGATGGATGGGGATGTGGCTCCAGCCTAGACTCTAGATTCGATTTCTACTATGGATTGCTTAGATATTGTTTTTCCATCTAAATAATCCATTCTAGAAGCAATGATGGGTGTTGAAAGACTATGGAATGATTTGCATCATTGGTCATATTTCCTCCCTCATTTGCGAGAAGTAGAATCAATTTTGTCCAATTCTTCATCTACTAATGATGTTCACGCAATTTTAAATCCTTTGGCTCTAGCACATTTTTTGGTCGAAGGTAACATGTCTATCATTTCACAAATTGTTCCAGTAAACATCTCTAGGAATCCCAACATTATTGAAAATGTCTTCATTGGAGTTGATTGTTCCCCTTCAGAAATTCAAACTTATACCAATCTATTTAAAGAGTATCGCGATGTGTTCGCTTGGTCTTATGAGGAAATGCCTGGGATAGATCCATCTATAGTCCAGCATGAGATCAAGACATTGAAAATACAAAACGTATTCGCCAGAAGCTTCGACCAGTAAACCCTAGAAAAGCAGCAGCTATCAAAGTTGAGGTTGAAAAGTTACTTAAGGTGGGTTTCATATACCTTGTTCCTTTAATTGAGTGGGTCTCAAATCCAATCCAGGTAGGCAAAAATCAAGGAACGATCTGTGTATGCAATGACTCTAGGGATTTAAATAAGGCTTGTCCTAAGGATAATTACCCCATGCCTTTTATTGATCAGATTATCGATGAATGTGCGGGTAATGAAATTTTCTCGTTTATGGATAGATTTTCTAGTTATAATCAAATTATTATTTATCCAGAAGATCAAAATAAGACAGATTTTATTTTCCCCTGGGGTACATTGTCATATAAAAAGATTACTTTTGGCCTTAAAAATGTTGGAGCTACCTTTTAGTGGGCCATGTCATATGCTTTTCACGATATCAAGCATGTTATCAAAGCTTATTTGGACGATTTAGCTACTCATTCTTGAAAGAGAATATATCATCATAAACATCTTCGAGCAATTTTTGAACAGTGTCATTTTTATAAAATCTAGTTGAATCCGAATAATTTTTTCTTCTCTGTCACATATGGTTGGTTGTTGGGATTCCTTGTGTCGACTGAAGGGATTCCTGTCGATCCCTTCAAGGTTGAGGCAATATTTCAGTTGCCTCCCCCGTCCTTTGTTCGTCAACTTCAGAGTCTTCAAGGGAAAGCCAATTTCTTAAGGAGATTTATAGCTAATTACACCGAGATTACAAAATTATTTATGAGATTTCTTAAGAAAGGGGTCCCATTTCTATGGGATGATTTCGCGCAATTCTCATTTGATGCTTTCAAAAAAGCATTAACAACTGCCCCTTTGTTGATTCCACTTGATTATTGTAGATACTTCCTTTTATATCTCACTATAGCAAAATCAACTATTGGTATGGTTCTAGTTCAGGAGGATGATGCTTTATGTCAACACGTAATCTATTATCTAATCCAAGGTTTAATGGGCCCTAAAGTACGCTATTATCCCATTAAGAAATTATCTTTGGCAGTTGTCCATGTTGTCCAACGACTTAGACATTATATTCTGCTTTGAAAAACTTTCATCTTAGCAGCCGTCAATCCATTTCAATTTCTTCTCAGTAGGCAAGTGATTGGGGGCAAATACAACAGATGGATTGTCATTTTACAAGAATTCGATCTCAATTCTTGTCGGCTAATTCTAATAAATCCTTAGCATTTACAAAATTGATCTCAGAGTTTCCTTGTGAGGAATAAATAGTTTATGAGGAATATTTTCCTGATGAACATATTTTTCTTATTTCCTCGCAAGATCCTTGGTATGGAGATATTGTTATATATCTCCATACGTCGAAGTTTCCGCTCACTTTTTCGGCGATGAACGTAGAAAATTATGTTACCTCACTAAAAGCTATATTATTATAGGTGACACCTTATATCATCAAGGGGTTGATTCAATCGTTAGATCTTGTTTAACCTTAGAAGAATATGATTTTGTGCTTAATGATTTCCACAGTGGAGCTTGTGGTGGTCATCTATCTAGGCTTGCAACAGCCCAAAAAATTTTGCGTGCAGGTTACTTTTGGCCTTAAATATTCAAGGATTGTATTAAAGCAGTCAAGAGATGCCACCCTTGTCAAGTTTATACTCAAAAAATGTGCATCCATCCATCTCCTCTTTTCCCTATGATCATTGTCAGTCATTTCATGAAGTGGGGTATTGATTTTACTACTTGCAATCTGCCTTCGGCAGGAAATCGCAAGTATATCATCGTAGCTGTAGACTACTTTACAAAGTGGACAGAGGCTATGCCTACTTTCAAGAATGATGGTGAAATAGCAGCCTTGTTTCTCTTCAATCAAATTATTTCCTGATTAGGTATTCCTAAAGAGATTGTCATTGACCATGGCATTGATTTCCAAAATCAGATGATGTATGAATTGGCTCTTAAGTTGGGTTTCCATCAGGAGCATTCATCTCTGTATTATCCTCAGTCCAATGGGTAGGTTGAAGCCATGAATAAATCCCTAAAAATCATCCTAAAAGGGATTATTAACAAATTTCGGTCCAATTGGCACATTATGTTGTATCTTGCACTTTGGGCATACCAAATGTCAGTCAAAATTGCCACTGGTTTTACTCCTTTTCAACTAGTTTATGGGTTGGAATCAATTTTTCTTGTCGAACGTGTAATTCCTTCTCTTAAATTAGATTTTGAACTTCTTCCTAAGACTTCCAGTCTCGAAGAATGCCTTGTTCATTTGGAACATCTCAATGAGCAGTGTTGAGATGTGGCCATAATCAACAAAGCTCATAAAAAGAGAGTAAAAACTCAATATGATAAAGTTGTTCATCCTAGAGTTTTTTTTTAAGGTGACCCTGTCCTATTCTATGACCAAGACAAGGATACCTTGGGCGTAAACAAGTTTAAATCTATGTGGTCAGGCAACTTGATTTTGAGGGAAACAAGTTGGCGAAGCCCAAAAATGGGCTCTATCTTAAAAAGTATTTTTCTTAGGCTTCGGCCTAGCATTTTCTTAGTTGTAAATATTGTATCTTTGTGCATATCTATCTACCCGTTCATTAGTGATGCCAATATTTTTTATCTTCTTTGGCAGGTATAGATGGATGATTTTATATATCTTGGGTTCGTTGATGGTGCTAGTAGACATACCCGGAACCTTGCTTCCGTGGATTGGGTGATTTATCTTCCATCTAGGCAGTTGTTGGTTTCAAGAGGCATATGTATCAGTCCCGCTTCAAATAATGTCGTTGAATATACTGATGTCATTAATTTACTATCTGAGGCAATATCTCTTGGTATTGATTCATTAGTAGTTTACTTGGATTCACAACTGGTGGTATCTCAATTGAATAACATCTATCGTGTGAGAGACCCTTATTTATATCACCAATTTTTGAGAGTGCATTTATTACAGAGATCATTTGTTTATATCACATTTATTCATGTTCTACAATCAGAAAATTCATTTATAGATTCTATCGCTAATAAAGCATTAGATTGGCACATAAATCATTCATCGCATTAAAAAATCAAAAATAATTGAAGTATTATCTATATAATATATATATATATATATAATATATATATATATATATATATATATATATATATATATATATATATATATATATATATATATATTATCATCACCATAAATCGTATGTACATAGATAGAGTTATATGTCCAAAATAATAGGTCTCATGCCCATAATCATGTCTAATAAAAAATATCTGGACATCCATCTATGGGTCTTGCTCAGGGTGAGTAGCACAAAAGAAAATGATGGCATTTGCCACTAGTCAGAATAGCTGCACCCAATTGCGTGGTACTCCTACAATGCATCTTTGCATCTCCTTTGGAAGGTCTTCTATAGCCACCATAGGTACACGGTGAGTTAACCTCACTAAATTTCTCTAGACAACATGGAGGGTCCTCTTAGTCTCTGCTACAGCTCCTTCTACGTCTCTTCTACAATGCATGTGTCGAGGTAGACCCTCAGGTCTCACAAGTCCAACATTTGTGTCATGATCAATAATTTTGTAAGTATTTGTCTCATCAAAAATATTTTTAGTTCATTTATGCTTAAAATCCAATAATATCTTAGAATCCAAAAAATTAAAAAATATTTGTACCTATGGCTCCCCATGCTACATCCAGTGGCAACACCAGATCTGCATCTCCTTAGAAGTCCATCCTAGCATACGGGTAGTCCTTGACCACAATGACTTGTTGTTCCCACCAAAGGAATAACTCATCATCAAATTCATTCCTAGGGGCCTCATTGTCCCCTAGTCTTTTCATTAGATCAACCCACCTGCCCATTTGTGGATCCCTTTGGATTCTAATGGTGGATAGTACCTTGGGCTGAAGCCCTAGTAATCTCTCAAAGAAGAAGGAACACAAGATGGTTCCATATCCAAAGTTCTTTGTCTAACCTTTTTGGATAGAAGTAAGTTGTTTTTTCATATTGGCTAAGAGAGGTGTGCACCAATCAAATACTGTCGTGAGACACTCCACTGCAAGACTCATTGAAACACGAGAGGCTTGATATAGAGAAGTTGAACCACTTACAATGGAAATGGTAAAAAGAAGGATTCTCAGGGATAGACTCTCTACATGTTTGATTGGAATCTGGGTTCCAATCTTCTCGGTGTTTCCTAGATAGTAAATGTGTACGTAGTGTTCCACACTAAAGCTACCTCTTATTCCTCTTGTTGAGTTAACTTTCTCTCCACTCCAGGAAAGACCTGTGATGAAATAGATATCCTCTATTTCAATCCTCAAAGGAATCCAGTAAATAACAAAAGCATCTTCTTCTGGATCCCAATAGTGGATTAACATCTCAAACAACCTAGTATTTGCCTTCATATTCAGAATTTTGAAAATTTTCAATAATTTGCATCCTCGTAAGGCATCTAATGCATTTGTCTCTTCCATTACTTCATTATCAACCACATTATGCTCTTTTTCACGCCAAGTGATCGACATTCTGCAAAAAAAAAAGATGTTTCGAATCATTAAAATCGTGTTTCAAATTTTGAATTCGCGCACATGCAGGTTTGATATTCACACAGTCGCATATAGGGCTTTCATATATGTGGTTCATATGTGTCCAACCCGTGTGTACATAGAGAAAAAATTTCAAATTAAATTCCCACAGTAAAGTTTTTGACAAAAACATTCAAAAAACATTAAAACTTATTAAAAAATCAATTAGAAGGTTACCTGGATGATTGGAGGCTGAATGAATGAATGAATTTGATGGATTAAGCTTGCTTGGTTTTTTCTCCACAGCTCCTTCACCCAATTTCTCAAAACAAAAATGAAGAATTGTGAGTCAAAAAGTCCTTATATAAGTTGACATATGAAAATTACTTGTTCTAAATTTTATTTTTCTTTTTTATAGGCGTTATGACCTTTTTGGCTTGGAGTGTTGGGATGGGTTGATTTTACAGGATACTTTGGAGATTTTTGAGAAATTGCTCGGATTCCATGAATGCAGACCTGTCATGGCAAGTATCATTTTTTCACTGGCATATAGGTCAGGGGATATCATTTTCCGCTGCATTTTGCATACTAACCTCCATACTACAATATTTTTTTCCATAAGGTTGACCCATCATGTCTTGGTTCTAAAACCATTTTCACTCACCGACTTGTAAAGTCATGATATGGTGGTAGAGCCAACCTTTACATGGAAATCTTAGTTAGATCCTCACTAGCATATGTTTCCCATGCTGCTATATTGCGTAGGCTCAGGAGTCCTTTTTAGTCCCACCATGACTTGTACGTTGAAGACTCATTCTCTTTCTTCTTCACTATTTTTTTGGCTTTATACGCTAGAGACTCCTTTGTGTTGAGTTGAACTGTTACATTGCATGTTGATCATACCTTTTGGCCTTAAGTTGGCTTCACTTTGACTCGTGTTTAAGCCACATGTCTTTTGTGAAATCAACCTTGCAATCACTTAGCCTCTGCAACTTGACACCCTCTTACCCATGGAAAGAACATTCATTTGAGTGTCACTAATCAGTTTCATCACCTTGCATTGAGCATAGGAATGTTCCCCTCCTAAGAACTAGCACATTTATATTTGGACACTCATTCTTTCCATTGTACCATAGGCATTATTTTATTCTTTTTTTAGGCTTTATAGATATGAAAAATACAAACAAATTACATGTTCCAAAAAGAACGGGAACGATACATTACTTTCATGATTGATGGTAGCTAGAGTCAGCTGTGTCGCCCTTGAAAAAAACACTCAAAATTAAGTCTTTCCTCCATTGGGATGGGATTTAGTTTGACTTAGGAGAGCCTTCACCTTTTCATTGAGTCAGTACTCCTCCAGTTTGTTATCTCTTCCAATCATATGGAGAGTTTGTCCGTGCCTATTGCATAACAAACTTATACAAAGTCATCATATGTTGCCATATTGTCACATTTGAGTCATGATTTTGTTCAATGGAAGTAAACCTGAGTCGGCCTTTCTGCAGTGTCTCTTGACTCATTTTCAGTTAGCCATCCATGGTTTTCAGAGTCATGTTCATTATCACATCATCTATTTGGTCCTTTTCTCATGTTGGTTTGAGAAGGTCTCCATTGACTTCTTGTTGTCAAGTCTTGCTCTTACCGACTACGACAAATTGCTCTAAGAGTAGACCTAGAGCCACACCCTGTCCCTATTTTAATTATTGATAGGTCAGCTTATGCTCAGCATTAATCAATATTATGGGTCTTTTACTAAGTGGTTTCCATTTTGTTCGATGTCAGCTTTCATTATCACACATTGGGATTCATGCAGTACGTTGGTTTCCATTTGACCCTATTGGTGGATTCCTTACCTCAGTGTCAGCTTTCATTATTGTTTGGTTCAGAGGGTTTCTATCATGCACTAGCCACATCTTGTGTATGCCAGAAACGTGCTTTGGTTGGGTTACTACATCTTTCTTCATCTGATTCCTTCCACATTATTGGATTATGGGTTACACTCATGTTGGATTGATGAAGGATGCTTTAATTCCTTCCTTCCAGTAAATCTTTTCCATCAACTTCAACTCATTTCTCTGGGAACAAGGTCTAGAGCCCATTCAGCAGTACCTTAGGGTTTGCAGTCATTAGTGGTAGACTCCTTCGTTATCATCAGTGAGAAAACTTCATTGTCTCCTGATTTATAGATTCTTCCAAGTGTTCGAATTCAGCTCATTTGTTTTCACTTGTTAGATTATACTCGGTACCTTGGTTCTCATCATCATTAGCGGCGAGTAGTCTCGCATTTGTTAACGGTATACATCAATGACCGGTAGTCAAATGATTTCTCACATGGTCGACTTCAGATCATTTATTCCCATTGTGTAGAAATGTACCATGGTGGTCGGTGAATACCTCAGGTTTGCATCAGCATTTGTTGGTTCACTTGTCAGTTCCTCCTATTTCTGCCAATGATACCATCTACCTTATATGTTGCAATTTGTTACAGTGACATTCTATATGTTGGCACCCGAGTTGCATGTAGTACCATTTGTTCCACTATTTTACTTAGTACTTTTTGGATCAGCTTTATGAATTCAGTGATCAGCTTTCTACTTCAGCATCATTGATCAGTTCTTTATATGTGATATTGAGACATGTACTTCTATGGATATGATCGGATGATACACTATGTATTTTCAGTCCTTTTATACTTGTATACATATTGGATCCGCTTTTGTATTTGATATGAGGACATGCTTTTTTATCTCTAAGCATGGGTATGCCCACCTCATACAGCAGTTTTCTTTCTAATCTCTTCTACTGGCTTGGCAGGCTAGATTCTAGTTAACTCCTCTCAGGTCTCGGCATGATTCCTTCTATACACTTAATACATTTTGGCCATCATGTACCCCTTCTGACCTCATATATTAGGGGGAATATGTTATAGCACCATTTACCACCCTTGGTCGATTTGATGCTCTGTGTTATGGCCTAGGTCAACCCTTCCCTTCCAGACTTGGTCCAAATTATAAAAAACAATGTTTTAAATCCCATATGTTGTTTTTCACATATAAAGAGCGTGTACACGCGGGTCAGTCTATATCCAACCCGCGTATATGTGTTAAAAAAATAAAAAATATATAATCTCCTTAAATGCGGGCACAGTTTACGGGTTTTACCTATTACTCATCTATTGTAGCCCGTGGCCCAACTATTTCCCAACTGAAAAACTATTTTGGAGAAGTATAAATAAACCTCCATGGGAAGCCCTAAGAGGAGGAAAAAAGATTAGATATTGATATTATAGTTGATTACATCCCTGATCAATTTTGAATAAATCCTTATGCCTTCTGCGCTCCCAAGTCATAGGAAACCTATGTTTCCTTCTCAAGATGTCCTTCATACCTTTTAAGACATCCTTGTGTATATACCAATGGATGAGGATTGTTGAAGCATGGGCAGGACAGATCCAAAGGACAGTTTTTCTTGGAGCCGACGAACAACTTAGGTTATAGTTCTTCTATACTTTTTAGTTTACATCAACAAAGAGGTGTTGTTGTCTTCTTGATATTTAAGTTCTTAATGCATTAATTTATGTTATGATTTGTTTATAAATCTTATGTTAATGCTTATTTTCTTACGTGCTTATATGACCTAACACCTATATCATGAACATGCTTTCTATTATTGTTGTTGTAAATGCTTTGCTTGAATGATTTTCAGGTTTTAAGGCATTGGAAGAAGCAGAGGGTTTGGACCCTACGGGAATGACCTCAAACGTAGGACCTCCAGGTAATACCTATTATTCTTAATTCAGTAGTTTAAGTATTAGGATTGCCTGTTTGCATGCCTCTTTATGTTGTAAATCCTCCGCTCTATTAGGGTTCTCAACCCAATAACCTAGGGTGACTTTACCTATAACAATTTTCAATACAGGAAATCCTCCATTCCAATTAGATCATAACCAAGAAACCACATGCATGTGCCATGCATGCCAAAACTAGAAAGGAAATCATACATGCAACTCATTACCTACAAGAAAAACTTGTTGTAGTTGTTTATCCTGATGTTATCTTACGCTTTCTTGCTCCTAACCCCAAGTATGCCACGCTCCTCCAAGAGTGCTCCAAGAAAACTCTAAGTGTCCAAGAGTATGAGAGAGAGAGTAGAAAATGAGAGCTCCAAAACTAAACTAACAAAAAGATACAAATTAATCTTCATAAGCATTTTTATTAATGAGGTCTCTATTTTCGTCAATTTTCCATTATTTTCCTCCTCACATGCAACCTGTGACCTTTCACCTTCCTTTTCTCCTAATTTCCATTATTTCCATAAATAAAATGCCAATAAATGCCTATTTCCTTTACCAATTTCCATAGCCATTGATTAATCACAAGGGATCCCTGTCACTATGTTTTTGCCCAACATTCAGCTTGGAATATGTGTCCCATTACCTTGGTTATATTTTTTTCCTTTATTAACTTTATTATATGGATTTTTTACCAGCGTTGTTACATTTGATGAGCTAGAAGCCAAATGGACCCTTGCTTTCTATTATGAAATTCAAGCTGGATAGAGCTTGGACATGTATATTGGAATTTTTCCAAACATGTGAAACTATTAATCATGGACTAGGACACACTGCCAAAAACTTTATGGATACACTGATGATTGACTGAGACTAAAAATATTGTTGAAGCAAATCTAGGTGTTATTGTAGCTTGGGGTCAGTCGTGATTTCATGGATGAGCTGGAAATAGAAGTCTATTGATTTGAGTACGATTGAGGTAGAGAAAATTGTTAGCTGTAGGGAAGTGTGATTGAGAAATATCTTTGAAGAGTTGTTTGAGCATGGGTTCATGACTGTTGTTGAGCCTCATAAGTGCTTCTTTTTGAAACCCTTTTTCACCTATATTATTCTTCTTTGACCATAATAATCACTCAATGGGCATCAAATCACAGGATTTATGGCATGGCAGGTATATAATTGTCATGTATTTCATAAGTTGACAATGTTCTTTATTATTAGTTTAATATTTTATTTAGCTACTGAATTGGGATGTTCTGCAGCTAATGTCTAATTCCGCAGTCAAGTCCATGCTTTTATAGGTTCCAAGGCTCTAGTTGGAGAGTGAAATATATGGAAAGGTGGCAATTAATGCACTCAATGATTCCCTCCTACCTTCATGAACCAGATTGATAAAAGAAGCTTCCAATTACGTGGTCAAGGATAAAGTTAACTCTGTCAGCTATAACAAGCAAGCAAGGAACGAGATATCCGCCTCAGGATTTGCTTTGATAATAGAAATTGTGAGCAAATTTTTCTATGTTATCTTTTCATAGTTAATTTTAGCATTCTGTTAGCAAGGTTAGGCATATAGCTCTGAACATTTAATGATACGGCTTTATAAAAATACTTCACAGCAAACATAAACACAGTGATTTTTATATGCATAATGAAGACTTAAAACTCTGTTTTTAATTTGGTAATGAAGAATATTTTCATTTCCATGCATGGTTGATTGTTTGATTGGTAGTGTGAGTTACCTGCTTCTCATGAAGGGTCCCCTAGCAGTAAGGATTTTTATTCATCTTCAGTAGATAGAATTTCCATATAATTTCATAAGTTTTCTAAGTAGATACATTTCTAACTTCTTTCATATTCACATTATGATTGTTTTACTAATCATCTCTTTTGTTTATAGATGTACATGAATTAAGATTAACAGCAGTGATAGCAACGATATGGTTCAAACTTAAACAATACTTTCTTTGCCTTACAGAACAAAGGATTTATTTGCAGACAGAATTAGATGTTATATTTCAAGCATGAGTAATTTATAAGTAATGAGAAAGTGTGAACATATTTAAGTAGAGATTCAATTTATTTTGGTTTTCATGCAAGAGTGTTTTATATTGATAGTTGAGTTGATTCTTACAAAGCATATTTCAAATACATAGCAGAGTGTGTGCGTTTTATGAATTGAATTTCATTTTACAAATGTGAGATTGATTTATAAGTCTGAGATTTTAATTGGTTGTGTGGACTTCATAATTAGATATAATTTTTATAAGAGTGCAATTAATTTTCATTTATAATAGGTGTGGGATTGATTTACTTATATGCATAGTTGTGAGCTTTCTTTTGAAGAAGAGCGTGATATTTTCCATAAGTAGTCTTCGATAAAAGAGTGTGATCATTTTATTTTCTAAGAATAATTGTTTTTCTCATGTGCATTTAAATGACTTAATTTAGAATTTATTGTTGTGAATAAGCAAGGACTTGTAGCACATACAGTGAACTTACACTTCATCAGCTTACTAGCCCTAGACGATAATTTATGCAATTAATTTAAGGATAATTAAATTACCAGACATTTTGGTGTCATTACCGAGGAAGTTTAAATAGGAGCCTTTTCTTTTTATTAAAAAAAAAACAAAATGATATGCATAGGGAAAGAGATTCAAGAGGTAGATTTGTAGGTAGAGGTAAAAGTTTAATTCCAACATCATTGTGCACCCCACCATGACCTCATAGTGCCACACCACCCACTCAAACTCATATTCCATCATTTGCAGCCAAACATAAATTTCTTGAGGTACTTAGATCTGAAATCCAACCTAGAGATTCACCAACCTCATCAACCAAAGCAGTAATAGAAGAAGAAGATCCTACATCCCCAACAGAAGGAGTATTATCCCTATCTTCAATTGGAGAAAGACTTCTAGGACAAGAGCTAGAGATCCCTAGTGAAGAAGAAGAGGAAGAAACTTATTTTAACTTAACATTGATAGAAGAACCATAACTAGAAGATCTAGAAGAAGAATTGGAAAACCCAATTTTGGAACCCTATATTAGTTCTGAAAAATCTATAATGGTTGGAGAAGGGGAAGGAGAGGTACATAATGTTAATGGTGAACAACCTAGGATTGGAGGATGAAGAGGAGGAAATAGAGGTGGTGGAAGAGGGAGAGGTGGAGGAAGAGGGAGAGGAGGAGGTAGAGGAGATCCAAAACCCTTTGGATTTCCTATCCTCGATGAAGATATAAAAGCTACAATGAAAAACATATCACCCTCCACCCTTCCATTTTTTCATGGATTAAGAAGTGAGGATCCTAAAACATTCCTATTTGAGTTTGAAGTCTTGTGTAGATCTTATGATTACTTGCTTGACCCTCAAAAGTTGAAATTTTTTCCAGCAACTCTTCAGGATGTAGCATTAAAATGGTTCATTGGCTTAGGATGACATTCTATAAGAACATGGGAAGAAATGAAAACTGAATTCTTAGAGAAATATAAGGATTGTGTTATGCCCCATAATATCAAGGATGAAGCCTTTAAAATGATGCAGAAAGAAGATGAAAATCTTGAAGATTTCAATGAAAGATTTGCTTATAATGTTAAAAGGGCTAAAATGCATGAATTAGATGAAGAAACTTTGAAAGTTCTCCTATAAAAATCCATCAGAGATGAGTGGATTGATATTCTCAATTTGATGGGTAAGGGAGATATTTCTCAGTTATCATTTGGAGAAATTTGTGAATTATGCATACACATTTCAAGAGGTAAGGCAAGAACTGGGAAGAATCCAACATATCCTCTCATGTTTAGTATTAATAAATTAGTAGTTGGGATTGTACATAGGGTTGAATTAGGTAATTTACTTGAAAACATTAAAATAGACATTTTGGGAAGTCTTAGTGAAGAAATAGATACCCTTAAAGTGAAAACAAGCAAAATGTTGAAAATGATGCATTTTCAATATTTTGTCCCAAATGTAGAAAGAAACATGATTTGAGAGAATTCCCTATTGACTTAAAAAGTGTAGAAACATGTGTTATATGTGCAAAAAATCATGATACAAGAGAATGTCCTTCAATACCATGTCTTAAAGTTGTTTTTCAAGAGGAAATAATACCAAATCAAGTAGATCCCCTATGTTTTATTGCTAAGAGACCATGGCAAATTTCACAACCAAATATGACTTAGGGATTTAACACTCAAGAATTTGCACAACCATCCCAAAACAATTGAATTGCAACCATGCCTTGGCAATATTGGCCTCAATCTTGGGCATAAGGATGGGAAAAATCCTTATGGAAAATATCCTCAATATCAACGACCTTATCCTATTTTTCCACCACAATATTTTCCTCAACATGCTCAACCAACTCAATCTCAGAATCCAAATCCACAACTTTCATTACCATTCCTACAAAGACCAAATCAATTGCCTGTTCAACCACTTCCAAATCCAAATAATAATAAAAATTCACAACCTGTTTACAATATGGAAGGACAAAATTTCCAAACCTACATGATAACTCCACTAGATCTAAACAATGTCCAACTTTGATATGGTAGAGTATTGGAAAAGAATTCCCCGTCAATTGTTATTCAGGAATCTGAAAAGGAGAATCTCTCTGAAAAAGAGAAGTCTCTTAGTCAATAAGAAAAATCTCAAAAACAAACCACCGCTATACATTTTGATGATATTCTAATAAACTCAACTCCTCTCATAGAACAGCATTTAGTATCACTCCAAACACCACATTTTCCTCAGAGATTAAAAATTGATAAAGGAGTAGGAAAACAGATTTTATTGCCCAATTATGATATGATAGATTAACTGAAGAATGTTTGTATAAAAACTCCTTTACTTCAATCCATTAAAGAAATACCAATATTTTCAAAGACAATCAGGGAGTTGAGTATTAAAAGACCAGGAAGAAAGAGAAAAGAAATCAAAGAATTCAATTAGTTGGGAAAAATGAAAATATCATGATGGGAAAAACAACAATTTAGAAATACTTTGATCTAGGAAGTCCCATTGTGAAAACACATACCAATGGTATTGAAATTCCAAATACATTGATTGACTTAGGAGAATTTATAAACAGCATGAGTATACAAACTATGAATCAATTGAAAATTCTTAATCTTCACTATACGCCTACATTGTTGCAATTAGCAGATTGATCTGTTATTAAACCTAGTGGTGTATTAGAAGACATATTTCTATCCTTATATTCTTGGGAGTATCATGTTGATTTTATGATTATGACACCCGAGAGTAATTTAGGAGGACATCCATTTATTCTAGGAAGACCATGGTTAGCTACAGTTGATGATTTTATAAGTTTTAGATCTGGTGATATGTTTATTTCTAATGGAATTTCAACAAAGAAATTCACATTATATCCTCCCGCAAAAACAGCGATAGAATTAGAAGGTGAAGAATGGATAGATGGTGATATTGATATATGACCAATCTTTGTTACTTCACAAATAGATTAATAAGATGAGTTTTGAATTTAATGGAAAATAATGGGCCTTTCTCATATTGTGAATCTAATCAAAGTTTCAAGAACAATGCAATATTGAATATTTATCATCTCATCAAGTATCTGTACATTCTATGGGAAAATTTGGCAAATCTTCAATAGAAATCTTCCTAGAATAAACCTTGAATATCAATAATAATCTGGAAAATTTTCAGAAGAAAGATTTAATAAATATGTTACAAGAACATTCCTGTAATTGATCCTAATACCTGTATACATCATATTTACATTAAAGAAAATTCCAAACCAATCCGACAACCTAAGAGAAGAATGAATCCAAATTTGAGAGAAATTGTTAAAGAGGAATTATAAAAATTGTTAAATATAAATTTCATTTATCCAATATCAGATAGCCAATGGGTTTCACCATTGGTAATTGTTCCTAAAAATAATGGAAAATTGAGAGTATGTATTGACTATAGGGAATTGAATAAAGCTACCTTAAAATATCATTTTCCACTTCCTTTCATAGATCAAGTTTTAGACACATTGGCGGGAATAAATATTTCTCATTTCTAGATGGTTTTAGTGGATATAACCAGATCCAAGTATCTCCAGAAGATCAAGATAAAACCACTTTTACCTATCCATGGGGAACCTATTTCTACTGAGTACTTCCTTTTGGGTTGTGTAATGCACCTGCAAAATTCCAAAGGGAGGTTTTAGGAATTTTTTCTGATCTAATTCATGATTGTGCGGAAATTTACATGGATGATTTTACAGTTTATGGAAATTCTTTTGAAGAAGCTCTTAAAAAACTGGAAAAATTTCTCACTAGATGTAAGGAAGAAAATATTTCATTAAGCCATGAAAAATGTTTTATGATGTTTACTAAGGGGATTGTTTTAAGACACCATATTTCAGGAAATGGAATTAGAGTGGAGACATCTAAAGTAGAAGTTATTTCCAAATTATCAATTCCAAATTGTCAACGAGTTGTTAGAAGTTTTCTTAGTTTTACTGATTACTATAGAAGATTCATAGAAAACTTTACAAAAATTGCATCTCCACTTTTCAAATTTCTCACAAAAAATTGTGAACTTAATTGGAATTTTGATTGCCAAAAATCTTTTGAAACATTGAAAGAAAATATTTCTGAAGCACGCATTCTAAGAGGGCCAAATTAGAAATTACCTTTTCACATTTCAACCGATGCTTCAAATACAGCATGAGGAGTTGTACTAGCACAAAAATATTTAACTCCTTTTGCCATTTACTATACTAGTAAAAATTTGACTCCTGCAGAGTTAAATTATATTGTAAAAGAAAAGGAGTTTTTAGTTGTTGTCCACACCATCAACATCACTAGATATGAAACCTTTTTACATACAAATAATTTTGCAATTAGGTACTTAATGAATAAACCAATTACTAATGGTATAATTACAAGATGGTTATTGTTGTTACAATAATTCAATATTACTATTTTGGATCGACCTGGGAAACAAAATACAATTGCTGACATTCTATCTAGGCTTCAAAATGATAATAATGATGTACCTTTAGAAGATAATTTTCTTGATGAATATTTTTTTGCAATACCTATTAAATCTCCTTGGTTTGTAGATACTGCTAACTATTTGGCTACAGGGAAGTTATCATTATATTTGTCTCCTCAAGAGAAAAGAAAGGTAATTCAAATTAGTGCATCTTACTCATGGATAAATGGAGAATTGTACAAAACAGGGCCAGATATGTTTATTCGAATATGTGTCAGAGAAGATGTAGTACCAGATATATTAAAGGCTTGTCATGGTGAACCATGTGGAGGAAACTTCGATGATAAAATTATTTCTTATAAAATCCTTCTCTTACGATATTATTTGCCTTCCCTTTTCAAGGATGCCAAAGAATATGTAAGGAGATGTGATAGTTGTCAAAGAATGGGGAAACCTATTCCTTCATATGAAATACCTCTGCAACCTTAGGTACTCATTTAACCTTTTAATAAATGGGCTCTAGATTTTTTTGGTCCAATTAATCGACCATCCAAACAAAAAATGTACATTATTGTTTGCACTAATAATGTTACAAAATGGATAGAAGCTAAAGCACTTCCTTTTGCTACTGAAAATGTTGTAGTTTCATTTCTTTTTTAGGATATTTTTTCTCATTTTGGTGTCCCAAGTGAGATTGTAATAGATCAAGGAACTAAATTTACATCCAAGTTGGTACAAAATATAATGGAGGAATATAAAATCAAACATCGGAAGTCCACTCCATATCATCCAAAAGCAAATAGATAGGTGGAATCCACCAATAAATTAATTGAAGCAATTCTTACCAAGACTGTGCATCTACATAGAAGACACTGCGTAGAAAAGCTTTTAGAAACTTTATGCACATACTGTACCATATGTAGAAACACTACATGATGTACTCCCTATGAACTTGTTTATGGGAAAAAAATCTTATTTCCTATTGAGTTCTAGGTAAAGACCTTCAAGACAGCAGTTAAATTAGGTCTTGATCTATCTAAAGCACAGAAACAATGAATGGAGCAGCTGAATGAACTAGATGAGATAAGATAGGATATTATTCAAAGAACCAACATAGTTCAACAACAAATATCTACGTAGTTTGCTTCCATTTGTGCTTTCTATAGCAGCTTAAGTAGTCATAAATAAAATATCCAAAATGCTAGCAACAATGTCTTGGCCTCTCTTCCTCCCTTTTGGACAATGATTTGAGGCAAAGACTCTCTTGCTACCCCAAAAACACAGATTTCCCTCATTCATAGGACTTCTAGTGTTTGCAGCTTTTTAGTTGGTTAATAGTCTAGTTTTTTTTTGCTTCAGAACTTCTTCATCATGCTCACTTCTTTATTTACAATAGTATTCTTTCATTCTTTCCTTTCTTGCAGCAGTTATCAGCATTTCCTTTCATAGATCATAGTTTATTTTGATGCAAAACTCTGTTTTTCTATATACACTTATTTCATTGCTTGCTTAATATCATTGGTTGACTCTTAGTTGCTTATGCAGCAAATATATTCTAGCAACAAGCTAGCCTATCATCCATCCCATCCTCCATCTAATCCATGCTCGACAGGTTGCCCTAGTCTCCCTTCAATTCTGCCTTAGTTTCCTGCATTTTCCATAGAATTTCTTCCTCTCTCCTTGAGAAAATCTGATCATCTTTCTCTCTCCTAATGATTCTTGGTAGACCCTAGGTGCCCTAACACTTCATTCCAACCTTCATCCACCTTTTCCATCCACTCTCACACCTTCAAAACAGTGAAAGCTGCTCTCGGCCTCCTCCTATAGAACATTGCTTTTCCTCCTGTAGATTTCGTGTGTCCTCTTGTAGATTTTCTTGTAGGCTTTCTTTTGAAGGCTGAGTTTGGGAAAAACCTCCAGAATGCCACCAGAGACCTCCTAGGACCCATCCACACCATCCTACATCCTCTCAAGTCCCAAAACCACCCTTTAACGCCACCTATTCGCTACCTCCTTCACAAACAATAAAATACATGCATGTCAAATTCACATAAAAATCCAAAAAGATGTTTTTTGCTCATTTACTTCTAGAAATAGCTTAGCTAGATGTTGTTTACTTCCTTGAGTAAGTGATGGAATTCTTTTCATGGTTTTCATACTGCTTGCTGCAAAAGTAGGATTAGTTGGTTAATTAGGATTTACTTGGTTTGCTTTATATTTCAGTCTTTCTCCTTTCTGTAGTTAGAGTAGTATATGTAGAATAGTCTTTCTCTCCTTTCATCACATATAGAGCTTCTTCTGGAATCCATAGAAGTTGGCTTGATTTCCTAGTGATCTTGTGTCGGCTGACCAACTGACAACCTACAGTAAGAACTAGTATTTGTGCATACAGCACCATCGCTTCCAAGTTTGTTACGAACTACCGGGTTGATAAGAGTAAAGTAAGCAGCCCAGGAGTTGCAGAGTTATTGCTGCAATACTGGTGCTCACCAGTTTTTGGCGCCATTACCGGGGAAGCGTTAGAGTATTTTGTGATTACTGCTTTCTTCTATTTTCTATTGCAACATTCTGCTAATAGTTTATTTCAGCAAAAGTAGAATAGTCATTTCCTTTCTTTCAGTTCTGCATTTCTTTGCTCTCCTTTCCAATTCTGCAATTTCCATTTCAGCAAAAGTAGATTAGTCATTTCCTTTCTTTCAGTTCTGCATTTACTTGCTTTCCTATTCAATTCTGCAAATTTCATTTTAGCAAGTTCATTTCAGTTAGTTGCAATTTTTTTTATTCAATCAATTCTAGTTTTGCAGGTACTAACAGTGTGGGGAAAAAGAAACAAAAACCAACCAAAAAATTTCCTTTCATGCCTCGTAGGAATAGAGATAATTCATGAAAATTCTTGCCCAACACCCCCACTGCTTCACACAACCAACCTTCTCTCTTCTTCGGTGGTTGCGATCAAGAAAATCCCTTAGGTGAATAGCAAGACATATTTGAATAACCTATAGGGGAAGAAGAAGAAAACATTCCTCTAGAGCGAATGGTTGAAAACAGAAATGTTGGGGGTAGTACCTTTTCTTCGAACTCACCCATTAAAGGTGAAATTGGAAACATGTTGGAAGACTTCAAGAGTGAGATGTTGCAGATTCTTGCCATGCAAATGGATACCTTACATATTAAAAGAAAACAAGAGGAAGCCGGGAGGGATTTGACCATTTTTTTCCCTAGATGCAACAGGAGACATCCTAGGAATGAATGCACATTAAACTCTATAGAGGTTTGTTCAGTCTATGAAGAAAATCATTCAATAGATAAGTGTCCTTCCTTACCTGGACTTAAAGTTGTATATCAAGGGGCTGAGGGAGTCACTAAATAGCTCTATTACATAAACCAAAGGAGGTTGCATGGACCTAGACCATATCAGCAAGGAATGCAAGGGACATCTCAGGCATACTACAACGCCAACCAAGTCACATCCATACCTTTTTGGGGCCCCCCTGCTCATCCTTCCTGGTCCACACCTCCTCCTTGGTCCTTCACATCTCCATATCATGCCCAACCAACCGCCCATTCATTTCAACCCTCTGCTTAGTCACAACTTCAGTGGAATGCATATCATCAAGGGTTGAGGCCCCAATACATCTCTCTTCCCGCTCTTCTACCTCCACCACCTACCCAACCACAACCCCATCCACATCCATCTCAAATATACACTCCCACTCGACTACCTGTACTGCCATTTCCAAACCCACAAATTGATGTAACTCAACCCATTTACAATGTTAAGGTACAACACTTCCAAACAACTCCTCTCGAGCTCAATGGTATTCACCATAGCTCAGGAAGAGTATTGCAAAAAAAGAGATTATAATGATATCATTGAAGGACCACATCCAGCAGAAGAAGATTCAAAAGAGAAGATCAAAGAACCATGGGCTGCACTTGATTAAGAGAAGACATCAAAATCATAGATTAAGAGAGCTCCCTCATGGTTACATCAAATCCTCCATGTATTCAAGAGAAAAAATCAACAAAAAGAGGAGGATGTGAAGGTCATGGTAGAAGAAGACATGAAGAATGATCTAGATCAGCAAAAGGACCAAGGATATCACAACTATATTAAAATATGGTTCCAGAAAGTCACTAAGTTGCAGCATCACTCCCTTCCTCAACTATGCTTGATCTCTTCAAAGTCAAATCATTTGGTCTCTAAAATCTGGATACATGTCAAAGCATACATTTCAAGCCTCCACATCATTTTGTCTATCATCTCGATGTGCACATGGCTCCATTGGAAGTATTCTTATACTTGAAAGTGATTTTGTTTTTCAAGTAGGGTAGGGTAGAAAATAAAAAATAAAAAAATGAAAGATAAGAGAAAAAATAAAAATCTAAGGTGAAAACCTCCTTGGAGATGTCTCAGATTGGCTCATTGATTGAAAACCTCCATGAGGTGGTCAATGGGTTGGAAAGAAGAAAAAAGAGGAAAAATAATAAGGTCCGTAGGTGAAAACCTCCCTTGGAGGCACCGAGGGTAGGCAGTTAAGGTGAAAACCTCTCTGAGGCACCCTAGTTGTTTTCAAAAAAAAAAGGGAGAAAAAGGAAAAAGAAAATGATTTTTTTGTTGCATCGCAAGTTTGCAAGAGGGCTATAGGGAACAGGTGAAGGTGCCAAGGGGACCCTGACATTCATACCAGCACCCATCTCATCTTCTCCACACCTTCCTCCATCATTTCTGGTATTTCTTTCATCCCACTATACCGTTTTTTTCAAAAACTATGTTTTCTATAGGAGGCTCCTATAGGAATTACGGAGAGCCAAAAGTGGCTACAAAAGGTAGTTTAAGGGACAAAGAAGTTGCATGAAGAACTTATAATCCCTCCTAGAATCTTCAGACCTCCTTGCCATCATTTCCAAGCCTGCATAACACCCCAAGCTCGTTTTCCTTGTTGTCCAAAACACTACAATATGCTCTGTTCTACTATAGGATACAAAAATACATAGAGCATAAATTTGTTTTTTCCATAATTTGAAAACCATGCATCCATTTGCCAATTTGTTTCAAGGGGAGATTGATATGGATGATGGTAACATGACCAAGCAATTTCAGCAAATTCTAGTGCACAGTTTCCAAGAAATCAACCTCCATCACCTTCAATCATTTTTAGTTTTTCTCGAGATTTGTGCATCCATTGACCAAAATGTTTCTATGGGGAGGTGCATAATGATGATGGAAACATGTGCAGAAAATTTTAGGTCAATCCAGTCTACCGTTTGGGAGATATGGACAAAAAAAGTCACTGTCCTATAAACCCACAGCAGCTGATGCCATAGAAGTCCAACACCAGTAGAAATGGATAGCATATTTGAAGGAAGAAAAGGCACATGCAGCTCAGCTCTAGCAAAAGAAGAACTTGCAAAAACACACAACAACATAACATACATAAAGGGAAATGAAGGCAAGCAGCAAAGAAAGCCACAGCACCTCACGACAAATGCATTCGGATCTCAGGTAAGTAACTAACCCACTCCTCTGTTTGCATTTGTGTAAATAGAAGGCATGCAATAACAACGATATGGTTGAGGTTGAATGAAGGAAAGGTGGTCGGTTAACTTGGCCACCTTCATCTACTTGAATCCACTCATCCGAAGATGTCACCCACACGTGTGCACAGTCAACTCCAGCAAAAGATGCCAAGGACAAGTAGTGGGAGGAAGAGTTAAATCCGATGCAATAATGAGAGATGATCGCAAGGAGAAGCCATGATGACCAAGCAGGTGGGGAAAAATGGTCCTAATCCGAGCAGCGTACATCTTGCCAGCTCAGACTCATAACCGAAAACAGCCATAAAAAAAGGGTAATGAGCACTCCTCCCTGAGCATTCTCACCACCTTTTCCTTCATTCTTTCCTCATAACTCAACTACAGCAGTCTCCTTGTGCCCCCATAGCCTCGCAACCACCGTCCTCCAATAATCTCTCCAATATTCTTGCTCTCGGCATTTTATACAGGAGCACCTATAGGTTCTATAGGAGCACCTATAGGTTCTATAGGAGCACCTATAGGAAATCTATAGGAGGGACAGCATGCTTCTACAGGAGGGGCAGTGAGCCATTTTGAAGGGAGAAAACATGATTTTTAGCACGATTTTCGATCTGAAGAGGTAGGGTTCATGCATGCCCCCTGTTTCATATCAATATATGCAAGAAGTGGGTTCAATTTGAGGAGGAAATAAAGTCTTTAGGAGAGGAGAAAATACATTAAAAATAAATAAATTCTGCTTATTTTAAAAATACAGTCTCCCCTGTTTCTCTGTTTTTCTCAAAATTCTTTATCTCCACCTCCATAATTTGTTTTCCAAAAGAGTATAGACAATATGACAGGAGGGTTTATGAGAAAGGAGCCCACTAACTCCATTAAAATCCATGCACATCCTGAAGCTTCCCATTACCATTGAAGATTCAACATCTGCTAAGGTGAAAGAACCTCCTTCCAAGAAACCTATAACATATGAAAGGGGGACTCCTAGATCTTCCACATGGAAGGAAAAGGTGATACTACAGGACCTAAAAACAGTCCTACAGGAGGCTCAAACAGTTCTACAGGAGACTGCCAAAACTACAAGAGACCCAAAAGCTTGAGAAAAGGATGGAAGGACAAGCACAGGTAAAGGAGGAAGCAACAGAGCTACAAGAACCTGATCCCCAGCCTAGTCTTGCCTCTTATTACAATCTACTTGAGGGAGGAAGGATAATCCCACAAAAAATTGCAATTCCGCTATTCTTTCAATTAGAGAAAGAAATAATAAGAACACATAGGTGGATGAAAATAGCCAAATCTAAAGGAGTTGAGGATGTTGGTCGTATGGAAAACAAACTCAGAGAAATGGACAGAGAGTTGAGTGCTCTCAGAGACAGGGAAGCAATTACAAGAAGCCACCTTGAAACTAAGAATGAATTGTTAAGGAGGCAGATGCAAGAGAAAGAGACTCAACTGGCATGCATGGTCAGCTTATCAATGGAGGCATTGCAACGTAGAACACCAACAAAATCTTATGTCCTATATCTCAAGGACCAATGGTTGCAATTTCAGATAAAGACTTTGGCACAAAGAGGCACAATGCTTTCCAAAATTACAGGCAATTTATGGACTTGTGTGACCAAAGCAAATCAGAAGATAAGGAAAAGATGGTAAAATTCTACCTACATAACATGGCCCTCACAGACATGAATGTGTGGCACCCCAATGCTAGGCTAAGATACCTGCAACTAATGGCCATGGCCTCATGGATGAACCATGAAGAGTTAAGGGCAGCAGAAATAAGGAGATTGATGATAAAAGAGTAGAATAAGCCATTAATGATTAGAGTTGAGCCATCAGATCCCATGGCACGCATCAGCACACATAACCTGCTTTCCAATAATCCTCAGAGTGATTAGGAACAAGCCATTGCACACTTTGAGGATATGGAAAAGCTACTTGGGGATGACTATGTGCATGCATGTGTGAGGAGATGGAACACCTTACCACACAGTCTGCAGATCAGGGAATATCATTTCCCCATGAGGATGAAGGAGGCATTAAGGGGAGTGGCATTGTACAAGCGCTCCATTCATAGGCTAAAGGTCAACTGGATTGGCCTCAAATTGAGTCCCCCACTATTGTTAGGCATGATGGAAGGTAGAAGAGAAGAAGAAGAGTAGGAGCACTGGGAAGAGATAGACAGGAAGGCAGGATTCTATGACAAGGAAAAGGAGACCATATCATAATCATGGGATGCTAGGGAGGCCACCACGGCTATAAAAGGTGAGGAGATGGACTAAGTTGCTCTGAGGATGAGCAACACTTTCAGCAGGGGGTGATGATGAGCCTCATAAATGGGTAATTATATGGGTTCATTTTATCTCCTAACCTAGTCAGATCAACCATTCTCTTAGCTTATTGTATGATTTTCTGATTATATTTATGCTTATAGAGTGAGTTGAGTTAGTTATGATGCCATGTGGTCTAACATGTGTTTAATGCAAATTATTGATGAATTTTGAGGTCAAAGTCAAGGATCCAATGGACAAATGGCAGCAATAACTCAAAGTGGACAAAGGAGAGGACTTATAGGATGGAATCCCCCTCATTTATTACTCCTCACATCGAATTCCCTTCATTCAGATCGGAGTACAAGTAGCCAAGTCATGCACTAGAAGGCAGTTGAGTAGGTGGAGGATGACTGATGATTATCTCGAGTTTTGGGAGCCAAGCCTCCCTGATTTTAAAGAAGTTGTTGGTAGCTTCATTTGTATAAGTATAGAGGCCTAAGGCCTCACTAGGGTAAGATTTTTGTTGGATTTTTGTTGTAGTTTTGCTTATGTAAACTCTGCTCAACTTCGAGCTTATTATTTTGACAGTTCCATGTAATCTTGTTATTGTTTTGAAAATAAAGATGGAATCCTTTTTGAGCTAGCACTGAGTTACCTCATAGGGCTGAAGCTCTTGGGTTAGGGCCCAATCCAAGCAGCCAAGCTCCTATTTACTTTTATGTGTATGTTTCATTTCAATTTGTAGATTAGGTTGCTATTAGATGCATTTCTTTCATGGTTAAGAATAGGTTGTTTTTGATGATTCGGTAGTTTTCTTCCATTTGTGCTTTCTATAGTAGGTTAAGTAGTGATAAAGAAAATATCCAAAAGGCTAGCAATAGTGCCTTGGCCTCTCTTCCTCCCTTTAGGACAATTATTTGAGGCAAAGACCCTCTTGCTGCCCTAAAAACAAGGATTTCCCTCATTCATAGGACTTCTAGTGTTTGTAGATTTTTAGTTGGTTAATAGTCTAGTTTTTCTTTTCTTCAGAACTCCTTCATCATGCTCACTTATTTATTTACAATAATATTCTTCCATGCTTTCCTTTCTTGCAGTAGTTATCAGCATTTCCTTTCATAGATCATAGTTTATTTTGATGCAAAAGTCTGTTTTTCTAGATGCACTTATTTCATTGCTTGCTTAATCCCATTGGTTGACTGTCAGTTGTTTATGTAGCAGATATATTTTAGCAGTAGGCTAGCCTATCAGCCATCCCATCCTCCATCTGATCCATGCCCAATAGGTTGCCCAAGTCTCCCTTCAATTCTGCCTTAGTTTCCTGCATTTTCCATAGAATTTCTTCCTCTCTCCTTAAGAAAATCCGATCATCTTTCTCTCTCCTAATGATTCTTGGTAGACCCTAGGTTCCCTAACACTTCATTCCAACCTTCATCCACTTTTTCCACCTACTCTCACACCTTCAAAATAGTGAAGATTGCTCTCAGCCTCCTCATGTAGAACTGTTTTTCCTCCTGTAGATTTCGTGTGTCCTCCTGCAGATTTCCTATAGGCTTTCTTTTGAAGGCCGAGTTTGGGAAAAACCTCCAGAAGGCCACCTGAGACCTGCTAAGACCCATCCACACCATCCTACTTCCTCTCAATTCCCAAAACCACCCTTTAATGCCACTTATTAGCTGCCACCTTCACAAACAATAAAATACATGCGTGTCAAATTCACATAAAAATCCAAAAATATGTTTTTGCTCATTTACTTCTAGAAATAGCTTAGTTAGATGTTGTTTACTTCCTTAAGTAGGTGATGGCATTCTTTTCATGGTTTTCATATTGTTTGCTGCAAAAGTAGGATTAGTTGGTTAATTAGGATTTACTTGGTTTTCTTTATATTTTGGTCTTTCTCCTTTTTGCAGTTAGAGTAGTATATGTCAAATAGTTTTTCTCTCCTTTCATCACATATAGAGCTTCTTCTAGAATCCATAGAAGTTGGCTTGAGTTCCTAGTGATCTTCCTGCAATAAGAACTACTACTTGTGCATACAGCACCGTCGCTTCCAAGTTTGTTACAAACTACCGGGTTGATAAGAGTAAAGTAGGTAGCCCAGGAGTTGCAGCATTATTGCTGCAATACTAGTGCTCACCAATGGTCTATGTGGATGATTGTTTCCTTCTGTTGTTTCCAATTTAACCCTCATTAGAACTAGGTCTCGTTTGAGGGTGTTGATTTATGTTTCCTTTCCATTTGACTCCCTCTCGTGCTCCTATGATTCAAATCGCTCACCTCGATCTTCATATCAAAATATCTTCAATTGCCCTATATTGGAATTATTGTTATGAAACCTTTATAATTTATAATCACTAATATATTAAAAAAATATATAAAATTTTATCATAAGTTGAAACTATTAAAATAATATATTATAAATTATAATTTTTATTTTTGTAATTAAAAACAATAAATTAAACATTATAAATGAAATTGTTAATCTAATTATAATAATTTAAAAAAATTGAATAATTGAAATTAAATTATTTATTTCCAGTGGGGGTCTCAGACTGGGACAACAACCTGTCACGTGACGGATGCCAGTTGTTCAGTGTTTAAGGCAGGGGAGCGTAGGGTAGCAGCCCCTCCATGACACCTCAGTTAATTCATTTGAGCCCACATGTGTGAAGTATTCATTCCCTCTATTCTGTATTTGTTTCGACGTGATGGTGTTGCTTCTTTGTCTATATCCCATCGATGGCAATTCCCTCCAGTTGTCTAACGTTTCTCAGTGTTTTTCACCTCTCTCCCTTCTCGCATCCTCTTCGACTTCTGCTCCAAGATGGTGGTTTGTCTAGTTCACTTTGGGCGCACCCCAAGCATCATCCTCTCGCTTAAATCAACTTTCTGAGAAACTTTCCTTCATCAACTTTCTCTAGCAGATGCTTCTTCGTTGGTTCTGGCTGACTCCAACCATCATTTCCTTTTTCTCTTAGGGTTCTCCACTTTAGCCGCTTGGGGAATGCTTCTAAAATGATTGGTGTTGAATCTCTAATTTTTCCCTTTGCAATTTTGGGTCTTTGAGTGGTGTTATTGTTCTCGAGGTGGTGATTCTGTGTGAAGGGTGTCGTTGGTATCTGGGCTTTCTCGCATCTTGGCTCTTTCTTTCTAGGGATCTTGGTCTTAATTCACCCCTCGTTATTCTACTTTGACTCAGGTGTTGGGTTTGTATTTCCTTTCAATTTCATCTCCAATGCTTGTTTATTTCTACTCGACTCTCTTCCCTCGTGTTTCTTTCCTCTCTAGCCCAGTTTGGTTATTCTCAAGTGGCGAATTTGGGGTGGTGGGGCCTTTGGCAATAGTTCTCCTTCTCTCTTTGGTCTGCAGCTAATATTGATTGGTTTCGGGTCGCTGGCGGTATTTCTTTCGGTTTCCCTCTTCTTTGATTATGCGGGTCCCTTTTGAGTTCCATTATGAGACCCAGCCCCTACTCCTCGCACACAATTTCTCCATCGAAGCCGAAAGGTTCTAGATCCCCCCCCCCCTCCCGATGGGTCTCGAAATGATGTTGTTTCTATTCGGGATGGAAGCTCCAAGCAGGGAGCGAGAGGCCCGTGGGGGTTGAGGTGCTCGTGAGGGTCATAGCTTGTCAGTTGCTTCCAGGGTGAGTTTTCATTGTGAAATAGTCCCACAAATCGGTATCCAGGTGTGGGTGGCTGTGAGCAAGGTCATATTCGTGGTTCGGCAACTCGGGGTTGCTTCAACGAAGGACATCCTAGATTCACGGGTCAGATGCCTTCCAAGAGGACAGGTCCCTCCTCAAAAATTCTTGAACTTCTCCAATCTATCTTTGCTCGTCTGGATGCCAATGATTAAGCTCCCAAGGAGGAGCACGAGGTTGTCATGGCTAAATATGAGCAGCTCCAATACTTCCAGTTTCATGTTCGTGACAGGGTGGTTGTGGTATGGCAAGGCTAGAATTTGCAAACTAAAAAGGTTGGAAAACTCGAAACTTGGCTCTCTCACTTTGAGCACCACGTTAACTACATGTATCACCCTCCACCTCCCCTAGGTACTGGGCCAGACATTCTTGCTTCAATTACCTTCAATGACTGATTATGTTCACTAGTGTGTTTCTTATTCTATTACTTTTCTAGAATGTTAGGTCTCTCAAGCTCTAGACTTCTCACCTGGCAATTTTGTTTTTTGTATGTTGTACAGTCATCGCATTGGTCAACAAACCTAGTTGAGGTGAGACCACATACATTTTGATATCCTTATATATACTTTTTTATTAATAGAAATTTTGACTTACAAAAAAATACAATTATTAAACTAATTTTTTTCCCGTGGAAAAAGTCGTAATTTTCATTATAAAAGAAAATTACATTTTGTATATGCATAAACATTACTTTATTGAGGCATTTCCTGTTACCAAAAATGAAAAACTTTTAGAGTTCCTTCACGAATGGAGTGTTTGGAGATGAAACAAAAAATAAGTAAATTTTCATCCTCTTCATAGAGAGGGAATAATAAGTTCTGATAAATATGTACATTTAAACAAAAAGATAAACATCAAAAGTGAGGACTGTTCTTTCAGTGTTGCTCATATGGATTCAGGATCTAAAGGGTCTGTGATAGTGTTGATAAACAACACCATCCAGTTCCTCGCAAATCAGCCAGATGTTATCATCTTGGATCGCTACTTCTTTGGATAAGTGGTCAGAACGGTGTTCTGCGTTCTGCTCCCTGTAAATATGATGACAAGTAAAAGAGTCAAAAGACATGATAATTTTGTGAATCTCAGCCAAAACATGCTTCAATGTATATGCATTGCAGATGTATTTTTTGTTGATCCAATTAACAACTAGTTTTGAATCACCAAAAAGTTGTAAATGTGTGCAATGTTTATGTAATGCAAATTGGATAAGATATTTGGCGATCAGAGGCTCGACGAATTTGTTTGTTCCCCGGCCCAATCCCATTTGTATTTTAAAGGAGTGGGTTTCTGATAAATGTAGTATAGCTCCTCCTCCACATCCCTGTTCCTGAGCTGAGCCATCAAAGTAGACCCATGGGAGGGAGTGATCGATGACTTCTGCCTCAATTCTCCTATGCTGATTTTGAGCTGTTTCTTCGGGTATCATTTGGTATTCCGTGGATACTCTGTTCAGGATGGAAGACTAGTGGGGGGATTGTTGTTGGAAAATTATTTGGTTTCTGGCAATCCAAATCGCCTACAGTATCACCATCGGTATGTTCCTTTCCTTGCCATTAGTTTCCTTCCACCAGTTACTCCAAGCATCTGTAATACTGAACTCGTGCCATTTGTTGCATAAAGGGAGTGTTGCAAGGAAGCCATTCCATAGATTTTGTGTGGCCGGACAATGCAGAAAGAGGTGTTCAGTGTCCTCATTGTTGTTTTTACAAAGGTGACACCATAATGGCCCCGAGAATAATTGTTTCATAATATTTGCACATGTCGAGACTTTTTTGTTAAGAATGGATCACATAAGAAGCTTTAATCGAGGGGCAGCTCTAAATTTCCATAATAGATTCCACCACGGCTCACTAATTGCAGGCTTGAGGGGGTCCAAAAGTAACAAGTATCCAATCTTGGGGGAGTAGTATCCATTTTTTGCAAAATCCCAAATGAGCTCATCATCTCCCTCCAATATCCTGACATGGGCCTCTTTTAATGCAGATATGTATTGTCTCCTTTCTTGCTGCCAGGGCAATGGAATATTAAGTGTTGCTCCAGATCTCCAGGCCTGTTGACTCAATAAGGATCGGTCGTTATCTGCAATATGACATATATGAGTAATTCCCTTTAGTGTTAAATGATATCTCAGGTCATCTGTAATTCTATGCATGTTGCCACAGCCTACCCAGGGTCTTCCCTATGCGAACCGAGGAGCCAGATCGAATTCTCCAAGTTAGACCGTTTCTTATCAAATCCATAGCCTTTGTTACCGCCTTCCAGATGATGGAGATATTCCCATTGTGCCTCTGGCCTTGCCTGATCTAGTCAAATGGAGTTGTGGGAGTGAGGTATTTGGAAGTAACAACCTTCGTCCAAAGACTGCAATTGTTAAGGAGTTGTCATCCCAGCTTTGCTACAAGTGCTTTGGAAAATGAGTCCAGTATCTGTATTCCCTAGTTGCCCCATCAATTAGGCAGTGCCAAGGCTTCCCATTTGGTCCAGGCAAAAATTATTCCTGACTGCTTCCCCTTCCAAAGGAAGTGACAACATATGCTTTGTAATCTGTTTAATATGCCTCTGGGGATCCAAGCTAAGGTCATCTAGTAGACAAGTGTTGCTTCTAAAATGTCTTTTATCAATACTAACCTACCTGCTCTGGAGAGATACTTGTGGTACCAAATGTTCAGACGCTTTTCTACTTCGGATATGAGCCATATCCAATCTGCTACTTTATAGCCAAAAGGCTTTAGTCGATAACCCAAGTATTTTATTCCTTCCTCTATAGGATGAGTTATAAAGGGGAGTCTTCTTAAAGCAAAAAGTATTTCATTCTGGGAGCAGCCTGTTGTTGTCATGGTGGATTTAGATTCTTTCAACACCATCCCCATGGCCTTTTGAAATATGCCCATGATAAGGTGGAGGACGGTGAGGTCGCCAAGGCTTCCATTGAGAAAAATGAGGACATTGTCCACAAATAGAAAGTGAGTCAAAGTGACTGAATCAGATATTTTGATGCCTTTTATCCTTCCCTGTCTGTGTTCAGCTTTGATGGTGCAGCTGAGGCCCTCCATGATAGGAAGGAAAAGGAGAGGGGACAGGGGACATCCATGTCTGAGCCCCCTCTCGTCATGAAAAAAGGGGCATGTCGACCCATTAATGAGAACATTGTAAGGTACATCTATTATACAGCTCATTATCCACTTAATGAAGGGGAAGCGAAAGCCCCAAGTGAGTTAATAGGATGCGAAGGTAGAGCCATTTAAACCTATCAAAGGCTTTCAATAGATCTATCTTCAGTGTCATTCCTTTCAATTTCCTGAGCTGCATCAAATGGAGGAGTTCCCTCACTGTGTCGATCGCCTCGTGAATCTGCCTATTGTGCAGGAAGGCAAATTGTTCCCGAGATATATGGAGGGATAGTATAGGCTTAATGTGATTGGTGATAATCTTGGCTATTATCTTGTATATGCAATTGCATAATGAGATAGGTCTAAAGTCATCAAAGGATGAATCAGCTTTGGGAATGAAAGCAATAAAGGTAGACTTAAGACCTCTCGGGATCCTTCCGCTGGTTCTGCTCTCCTCAACGAGCCAAATAAGGTCCGCTCCCGGAATCTCAAAAAAGGCTAAATAAAATTCCACTGACCATCCATCTGGCCCCGGGCTCTTATCTTTCTTTAGCCACTTAAGTGTGTCTTCGAGCTCTTTTAGTGATACTTCACGCAAGAGCTCTTGTTCCGTCTCTTGATCAACGAACCCAGGGAAAAGTTGTGTGACATGCATGACTTCTGCTAGAGTAGCATTAGAAGGAGCCTTATATATATTTTGAAAATGTGAACACGCCAATGTAGCCAACTCTCTAAATGATTGTAGTGAACGTCTTAGAGAGTCTTGAATATCCCATATTGTGTTAATGACTTTCCTGCTTGTTGCATATTTGTGATAGAATTTTTTGTTGTCATCCCCTTCTTTTAGCCAGATGGCCCAACTTCAGAGTCTCCAACTTCCTTCTCTGTTTCTTAGGATTTGGGTTCTCTTCAACAATGTTGCAAAGTGTTTATCCTTTTACTCCTGGGTCATCCCACCACCCCCAGATTCTTCCTCACTGGATATGATGTCGTCTTCTTCTGATCTCGGGATCAGATCATCCGCTTCCTTCTTCTTCTTGGCCCATGCCTTGGAAAGATCCTTCAGCTCCTTCATGTTATGAGCGAAATCTTGACTAAGAGTTCCATATGAGCCTAGGGGGTTGGCCTTCCAAAACTCAGTCACCAATTTAATATATTCCATATCGCGGAGCCAGATAGAATTGAATTTGAACGGGGCCTTTGGTTTGACTGTTATGTCCTGCATCTTGAGGTATACAGGTTGATGGTCTGATAGGCCACTAGAACCCACCCATTGTCTAATTCTAGCTCCCCTATTAATCAGGTCTTCCTTAGTAATGAATATGTCAAGTCGTCTAGCCAGGCTTGCATCCCCAATTATGTTATTCCTCCATGTGGGTTGCAGTTTGGCTGAGGGGATGCCAATGTATCTATGGGACTCTAGAAGGTTTCCAAAGTAATTAGATAGAGCATCTACTTGAGCTTGGTTTCCCCAAGATTCCGCATATCACAGGGAGAAATTAAGGTCACCACCTAGGAGGATGTTGTCTTGTTGCAAAAGGGCAGAATTAAACAAAGCTTTCTAGTAAGCAGCTCTGTTCTGGCAAGGGCCATAAACATTTTAGATTCTGAACTCTGATTCAAGGGTTGGGGAGTAGATATCTACGGCCAAGTATTCCCGACCTCCCCAGACTCTCAGGGTCTTTATTGAACGATTGCAGGTGCCCAGGATTAGTCCTCCAGATCTCCCAGAGGTGTCTAGGGAATGAAATGTCCAGCCAGGAAGCCATGATTCAAGTAGATGAGAAATAGTACTAGCAGGACCAAGGGTTTCTTGAATAAATATGATGTCTATCGACTCGGAAGAAAAAAGACATTTGAGGGCCAGTTTCTTCTCCAGGTTGGCCATCCTGCGATAGTTAAAGGGGAGCAGCTTCATGGAGGGGGGGGAGAGGAACTTGCTCTTCTCTAAGGACCCAATTGATAGTTTTATGTTTGCCTGTAGCAATTTCCACCCCAGCCTAATGTTTAGCCTTGGATAGGTGGGAGGGGCAACCTTAGGTCTTAGGAGGGGGAGGAGGGGACACTACCTCGAAACCAATGATGTCAAGGCCCTGGGAGCACATCCGAGAGCGAATGGGGTAATGGAATTCTGGGGGAAGATGGGAGGGGATAGGGGAGGAGGAGCCATCCGTGAGGTGAGGCTAAGGGAAGGAGTAAGCAGGGAGAGGGGGCAATAGTACAGTGTTGAACCAAAGGCATCTGATAAAGAAGCTAGGGGGGAGCAAGGAGGGAGAAGCTGGAAGGATTCTCGTAGATTCCAAGGCCCAGGATTGTTGTGATAGGCGAGGAAAAACAGGAAATACAAAAGATGAAATAGCAGAAGAGAGAGGTGGATTTGACTTACCCGTGGAGTGTGTGTCTCCTATGGTCGCCCTTACTCTTGTTAATGGTGGGGAGGGAGGTCGGAGAGGAGCTTTTTCCCGCTTCTTTCTTGAATTCTTCTCTTGTGCCTGATCTACTTCAACCAGGGCTTGTGGAGGCTTCTCTTCCATTTCCACAGTGGGTAGTGGAGTGTCCTGGGGGCACTCTTCCTAATCCTTGATCTCCACTTGATTTCCTTTCTTAGTGATAAGGGGACAATCCTTATAAACGTGCCCAACCTTGTGGCACCAGAGACATATGTATGGTATGCCCTCATAATCCAGTGGTTGCTTCTGCGTGAATGATCTCCACTGAATAGTGATGTACTCCTGAATCCCTCCCCTGGTGTCCATATGCACCAGAAGTTTGGCAAAAGCCATCTTACCCGTGGATAGATAGGATTTGTCTGATTCCATATAAGTGCCAATAGAATTCCTGATTCGTCTGAAGATATCTTCATACCAGAAGTGTAATGGGAGTCCAGGGAGTCTCACTCATATCAGGCCAACACCAAGCTGCTTTATGTCCGGGTCGAACAGCGGCGACCAGCGTTTCAGAAGGACTAGGGTGTGTTCGAAGTACCAATAGGACGATAGGACCCAATTCGTGTGGTCTGGTCTAGGGAATGCTCCGCTTCGTGGGGAAACTTAGGGGGAGGGGGGAGTCAGCAAGGAGGGCACCGGTTAAGGGGGGGCGATAGTATAGATGTCAGAGGGAAGTGAGGTCGAGCTCGGCAGGATTTGGGGAGTCAAAATAGAAGGAGGAGCTAGAGTGCTAGAGGGTAAAATGGACAAAGGTGAATGAGGGGCGTGACTAGGGCTGGGGGATGGAGGGTTAGGGTTTAGGCATCCTGACGCAAGCCCTAAGGAAGATGGAGAAGGTGAGAGGGAGGAGAGGGACGACCAAGTAGGGGGGTCGTCCGAGAGGATCAAATGGTGGTCAGATGGGCCAAAGAAGGAAGGGAACCCGGAGATAGCTTCTTGCAGGTCATTATTGAATGAATGTGTCCCATACTTATCTAAAGGCGGGGTGGTCCAGATAGAACCCTCCACTAACAATTCTTCCAAATAATCCTCCAAATCAAGGTCCATCGTTGTTTAGGGCAAGGTATCGCCAGCTGTCAGAGGTAATCGTGATGCTAGTAAAACGCCCACTGTAAGAAACAAAGTGTAAAAATCCTTTATTATGGAGAAGGGGTATATTAAAAATGGTTGCGCCTGTTCCAAGGTGTACGTGTGTGCAGCGAGTATAGCCAGCTACATCAACGAGAAATAGCTGTGTAGGGCCTACCCATAGCGTCCTTCTCGTAGCTCCATCAGCCTCTCAGCGCTGCCTCTTGAGTGGATTTGAACAGAGTTCCAACTTTTTATGAAATCTTTAACTTCAATTCTTTCATTCACCATTATTAAAACTAATTATAAAAAATAAATAAATATTAATTAATAAAATGTAATTAACTAACATTAATTAATAATAAACAAATAAATGACATAAATTAAATAAATTATATAAATTTAAATCAAATCTTAATAATTATAAATTAAAATAGCACAACTTAAACAATAAAAACATTAATTAAATAAATTAAAAATCTTACCTACCTCTAACTACCCTCACCTCATTCATTCTCCAAGAAACTAAACTAAACGTATCATTCAAAAATTGAAGGCATGGGAGTGATAACATATGATTTATTATTTAAAAAACAAAAAAACAAAAAAACAAAAAAACAAAAACCTTCACCCTAATATAAAAACAACCACTTCCTCATCACACTTATTAAAGCATTTAATGTAACAAATGGTATCATCCACATATTAAAACACGTATTAAAACAAGCTACCTAGTTGCCTGGCCTAAATATAGATAAATTAAAATAAAAAACTATGAAGATTTGATAAAATAGAAACATATATAAGTGTATGCATAAAATTAGAAAAAAAAAGAGGTAAAATTGATATATATATATATATATAATCAAAACCTACCATATTGTCTTCTATTTCTTTTAAATTAGAAATAAATAATTGGGAATATTGTTTTATAACTTTAAAAATCACTCTTCACAAGTCATGTTCAATTAAAAAAAATGTCATTTGATGACCAAAATAAGCCATGAATTGCAATTAAACTATCAAATTCCACCCTTCATGAAGATATTAATTTGACTTATGAAAGGAACAATATCTATCCACCATGTAGGGTTTTTACTCATAAAGTTAAAGAATTTTACATTCAATATGAACTCTTTTTTAATGAATGGTTCTCGAACAAGTTATGCAATTTGTAAATTTTAAAGATTTTGATAACAAATTGTTAATTATTTTCCCTTTATAATATACCCCATTTTATGAAAAAAATTAAATACAAATTTTGGTTTTTGTCATAAAATTTAAATTACCTAACACAAATAAAGTTTGTTCAAAGTTGGACTACACTAATATCTTTGTTTATTAATGTTTAATTATTACTTAAAGAATATTTTTGTACATAAGCACAAACCAAATTTGTGAGCACTCTATTTTCATGACATTAGAAAAGTTTATACTAAAATATGCACAACACAATAGCTTACAATTTAATAAAAAAAAAAAACTTGGAGAATCATAATCATGAACTTATTGGGTAGATTAATACGTAGATCACAGATAATTGAAACACTAAAATAGTTGTCAACCGTCAATAATGAACAATCTTTCGTTGTCACACGTTAAGAGGTCGAGGACCACCCTCCCATTTCACATTAAATGCTAACTAGTCCATCTTTTAATAAATAATTAAAATAATGTCGATGATGGCAGACATTGAAGTCATTTCATGGCATCATTACGCAATAAGAAGTGAAACATTTCAACCAATAATATTTGAGATAAATGAATTTAAATTTTATTTAGAAATAATAATTTTCATCTCATAATGTTAAACTGTAGAGAAACTTTAAAAAAAAAATAGTCAATGGAAAACTAATGGCAAGTCAACGAAAAACTGAATATGTTATATTTTGTTAGCAATATGTATAACAAAGGTCCCACATTTCAAACACTACATACTTCTTCCAAAAAGAGGAAAACAAAGCATCTAATATAATGTAATTACTCTGGATCATAAAAAGTGTCCCCGTTATTTGTTGCTATAAGATTATACAAATCAAAAAATAATTGGTAATGAGTAAGATTCCTAATTCAATCACCCTAAACAACTTTAGTAATTTATTTATATTGGTTACTCTCGTTTTTTTTTTAATATATATTTTGATATATACTTACATCATTAAATTCATATTTGTATTAAAATAATCCTTTAAGTAAATTGAATTTTATGATTTTTAATCTATTTTTAATTTCAATAAAATTTATACCACAAAAATACAATCATTTAAACTACAATTATTTTATAATCCTCTTTTAAATATATAATTCAATCTTACAATCAATTTTGTTTCCATTTGTATTCCAATTTCGTAAAAATTGTGTAATAAAAA
Organism: Pinus taeda; assembly: GCA_000404065.3. NCBI lineage: Eukaryota > Viridiplantae > Streptophyta > Pinopsida > Pinales > Pinaceae > Pinus > Pinus taeda. Next base: position 237,484 of record APFE030956152.1, on the reverse strand, counting down.
AATTCGAAGGGAATTCTATGGTTGAACAGTTCAAGCACATGCATCACTAGCCAAGGAAGAGCAAAGAGGCTTAATACGTGGAAAGCTTGAAAGAATAGATAAAAGATGGAATAATTCATCATTCAAAGTTAAATGCATAGGCATTGTCATGATTACGCGCGAGCGTTATCGAGGTCGATGTGGATGCACAATTCAAGGGTGACTCCATGTAGGCAAAGTCCAAGGCCTTTGCTTATGAAACCATAATGACTAGGCTTAGTATATCTAAGCCACTTACCACATGGAAAGTGTTGTATCTCTGAATATAAATCTAGGTTAGGAATTAAGTCAGAGCATCTAAAATACTTTGTTGGTTTTCTAAAATGTTTGGATGACCAATGTTCTAAACCAATTTAAACAGATGTTGAATCTTAATTGATCGTGATATAATAAAAGGGTTGATTCTCCACCACTCGACAGAAATTTGCTTTAAAATAAATGTGTAAGGCAGAAATCGAAGAGTCTATGGCCTATCAAAAAATCAGACATATTATTTAATTAACCATATAGAAAAGATGCATGTAACCAATGTTTACAGCCCAACAAAAATATATTTAAATTAATGAAGAAGTAACAATTTAAAGATGTAGAGGAGTTATTTCAAACAAACAGTCCAATAAACTAATCTTTGTAATATATTATAACTTCATAGCGGATTTCAAACACGTTGATATTCAACCTTATCTTAGCCAAATTTCTTCATTCAAAATTAAATATATGCATAAATTTATAATATGAAATAAAAAATAACGAATAACTCACAAGAACACAGCGTCTTTGAGGCAAATTCATAATCCTTTCATTAAAATTAGAAAACTTTAAATAAATACAATTCTACTTGATAGCTTATCCCAATGGTTCAACCCTTTGTACTTCGATATGTGAAGTATTACTACGATTTTCCTCAAAATATCTTGATTAAAATATCAAGAATTCTTTACAAAATATCTAAAAAATTGTTTACAAAAATAGTACAAGAAAATAGGAAAATTAAACTGTTGAAGCTTTCTCACACTGATTTCAGGGATTCTGATGATGACTTGGACTGAAAAGGTTGGTTCTTTGTTGTTGAAGATTAATACATGTTTACTCAAGAAGCTGACATACTTATCCCATCTTTCTTCATCTAGGATGGAAAATTTGATTAACTTTCTTTAAGTTTCAGCCACTTTGATATATTTCTGGAAAGTGGGTTTGACTATAAATAAATGTTTATTTCATGTTTGATAAATAGGTCGAAATTCAAACCTTCCTTATAATAGTTCCTTTTATGGTGGAAATTTTGGATTTATCTCTTGCTATGGAATATAACTTTTGTTGATAATGGCGTCCAGCTGAACTAATTTATCTCCCATCCCCTTTAAACCTAGAAGTCGTTTTTGATGGAGTATGTTGAAATTTCTATGGAATTTTTGAATGCTGGCCTGCAGATTATGACATTTATTCTCTAATTGTAGCATTAAATTTCTTTTAGTATGAACTCTTCTTATTTCAAGAATTGTCTCAGTTATATCTACAATTTCATATTCTTCAAGTTCTTCTTTTGTCTTCGAATTTAAAATTCTTATTAAGGCAGTAGTGTCACCTGGTTTCTGTCCCAAATTCTTCTTTACATGTTCTATGACTTCTTTTGATTTCTGCGTCAATTCTTCTTGCTCGGAAATAATTTCAATTGAAGGCTAAATTTCTGTCATGGCTTCATTAATCTCTACCCATATATTATCCTTTTCTTATGCAATTGTTTGTGCCAGAACAGATTCATTTTCTAGAAATTCAATCCTCTGAGTTAATCTGCGAGTTTTCTGAAGCTCTGAAAAAATATGCATTATCAATTTTTAACTTTTGTTCTTGGATATTTTTAAGATGAGCTTTCAATTTTTCAAGCTCCTTCCCTCTGATAGATAAATCTTCCATAGCTCTGATTAATTAGTTGATGTATCTATAGATTGTGTCTCCCCTGTTGTAGTAACTTCTGAAGTAGAAGCCACTATTGTTAATGTACCTGTGATTGGAAATGTTGCTAGAGGAATAACTGCTAATTGAGTGGTTTGTTGTTCTTTCTCTTTTAGTAGTTTTTCTATTTCAGTCTCCATTTCCATAATCTATCCATTTTGTTCAATGATGATTTTGAACATATCTTATTTTTCCTTTTCCAGTTGACTAACTTCCTTTCTTTGTGGATCTTCAGTAGATGGAAGTTTGAGTTGCTTCTTTAATTCTGCAATATCATCATTTGTCCTTTTAATTATCTCCTCGGGAGCTTTTACATTACTGGGACCATATCCAGTTTAATTACCAAATCCTCTAAAGACTTTGTCTTGGTGTCTTTTACCAAAGAAGATATTTTTTCTAATTTTAATTGAGACTAGATATTGTTAACTGAAGCCTAGAGTTTAGATGTTGCCATTGTTGAATTTGTCATAGCAAAATACAACCTTTCACCTGTCTGTTTATGCAAATCCATTTGATCAATAGGATGGATTTGATCAATGTTAAAAGAAAAAATGGAACTTTTGTAGGCATCTGTAGTCTTAGGAAAAGGAACTTCGACTTCAAGGAAATCTATTTGATTTTTTCCTTTCTCAGTATCAAAAGCAGAAAGAAGTTTGTGTTGTGATGATGTTGTTTGTTTCCAGAACTGAGAATAGGTTGTAGCTTTCAAGATTTCATTCTTCTTTTCATTTCCTCATATCTTGCAAATATACTTGGTTCAACTTGATCATGGACTAATTCTCCTCAATGAGATGTTTCTAATGGCTCTCGAGAAGATGAAGATGATGGTGACCATATGAAAAATTCTTCATTTCGAGGGAAGGCAGTACCATAGGAAATTGTTAATACTATTGTATTTTGTGTATTTTCTTCCTGCAAAGACTCTTCTATTGGATTAATTTTCTACATCTTTTTGTATATTTGGAATTCTTTCCCTTAAATTTATGAGTCTAGAGGGGAAACACTTTCCCTTGGTCTTTTATCTTACTTATCATGTGGCACTGGAGTCTGTGATACTGTAGAAGAAAGTACATGTTCCTCGTCTTCTTGCAATGTATTTTCATCTTGATTCATATATTTCTCAATTTCAGGTCTAAGAGTGTGAGTATAAGGAGTAGTTTTCTTATCTACTCTCAACTTTGAGACAATTCCTACAGGATCATATGACCAAGTAAAATTAAGTTTAAATTTCATTTGTTTAAGGAGAAAATCTACTTCCTTTGTTGTTGTCCTGGCATTACAAATGAAAGGTCCAACCTGTTTTTTTATCTTAAACTGAGATTTCTTTTTGGCTAACACAAAGTGTAGCTCATCCATATTTATCATTTTACTAATATACTCTAATACAAAAATTATTATGGGAACAAACTTGGGAAATTTACATGGAGGAAATTCACATCCATACACTTTGATCTCAGTGTAGTTCCGATACAAGTACTAGCCACCTATCTTTGTATGTTCACTGAGATGTAAAATTATCTTAATCTCATGTCCAATTCTAAGTTCAACATCACTATTAAGTAGGCAAGAAACTTTGTACAAAAACTAGTCCACATAATCATTGAAAGTGAATTCACTGGTATATTTCCTTACTAAGGAAGTACAATGAATCACAAACTGCACATTTCCTTGTTCATCCAGTTTCTGTAGTGGAAATTGAAATCTATTTGCTTTATGAAATAAAAACAAGTAAACCAAGACTGAAGCATCTTTGAAAACTCCTCCCATAGAAAATTTAAGAAATTGTTGATGGATGACTTCTACTAAGAATTCACTGTAATGAAAAATAAATGAAGGATTTTCTCATGTTGAGAATATTGATAGAAAACCTATAATTGCTTCATCAATCCATTGATTGGTTTGATAGCCCAACAAACAAGAAACTAAAGAAATGATTTGTTTTGTCATTTTTGGAAACATTAAGGAGGGTTTATTTTGGGCAATTGGGCATTTTCAAGCAGAACTGTCTCAAAAATTTTGGCTCTATGGGGAAAATTCAGGTTTTTGTAGAGGTCCATGAGGGAGTCTACAGAGAAATGATGCAGAGAGGCTGAATTTTGGATATGGAGCATTTGACATATGGATTTAGGGGAAATCGCGAACATGATATTATTATTGTGGGCAACAAGAGCTCTTTGACTGGGTATGTACCTGAAATGGCACCCTGAGACAAATTCTGGGAAATGGTGGGTTTGTGGAAAAATGAATTGAGGTAGGAAAGAGTCCCACAAACTCAATTCGTCATTGAGATCAACAAATTTTTGTTTTAACCGATTGTGGAGTTCATCAAGATCAAACTCACAATTGGTTTCAGAGATTTTATAATGTTGATCTACTAAAGCTTGATGGTCTATGTCAATTACAGGAGGAAGCATAGGGTTTTCCACTATGGCTTTTGATTTACCCTTTGAAGACATATTGAAATGAAATGAGACAAAAATTTGTAATTACCCAAGAGGGGCAAAGGGGGGTCTGAAGTCATCAGGAGTCATCGATCTTGGTGGGATAGATTGCGGCGCTTGATTGTAGTGTGGTCATTATTACATATGACAAAAACAGTCAAGTCAATAATAACTTTATTAACAACTAGCTAATCACATTTAAACGTTGCAATTTAAACTAATTAATTCCAATTTATTTAATATCTAATGCAGCATTTGAGCTAGCTCACACATTTTAATTTTTCTAAGGGTTTTTCATCACCTTTTTTATTTTTTTGAATATGTATATCTATTTTTCTTTAAATATCATTTTCATTTTTTTCTTTTCTTTTTCTTTTATATATAGTTTTTTTATTTTTCTTTCTTTCTTTCTTTTTTCTTTTTCTTTTTTTGAAAATAAAAGTAAAATGCAAAATAATGTTACAACAGAAAGTTTGGAAGTAGAGAGGAAGATGTAATCTCATTCAAATTTCAAATCATACGCATTCTCATGATTACCACCAACATTGTAGAGGTAGGTGAGTGAGCGTCGTAATCCCATAGGCGTTGTCAATGTCATATACGCATGATTTGAAAAGCGTAAGAGTCAACATTTACATTAAAATAATATTGAATTAAGCAATTCCTTAATTAAATTGATTTTGATTTTACATTAAACATTAACTAGTCTATTTTTTAATAAATAATAAAAGTAATGTCGATGGTACAATAATAGTTAATGATGCAATACATTGAAGTCTTCCTACCATCATTACACAATAAGAGGTGAAACATTTCAACCAATAATACTTGAGATAAATGAATTTAAATTTTATTTAAAAATAATAATAAAATTTCCTAATACTAAAATTTGGATAAACTTTAAATTTTTTTAGCCAAAAAAAACCTAATAAGAGGTACATGAAAAAAATGAATACCCTGTATCTTGTCAACCGCAAATATAATAAAGATGATAAGTCATGCACGTGATATGAAGGCTTAAATTCCACCTACCCCGAAGAAAACTTCGCACATGCGTTCGTTGAATGTTGAAATTTTAAAGTACCAACAAGTTTTTTCCCAATATTCGTACACACCATTCGATTAAAAAAATTTGAGGGCTAAAATGGATTGGGCCCAATTTGCACTCAACTCCCTCTCTCCTCCACGAACCTGACATAGATATTAATTATGCTTAAAAGAGGCCTTGAATATAATTTAATACATACATATATTAAAAAATTTATATATAATACATATATTTTATTAAAATTACATATTATTTTGAAATTCATATATATTTAATTAATATGTATATGTATTTATTTGTTAAAAATGATATATATATATATATATATAATCTTATTTGAAAATTAAATTTATATATTATGTATCATATGTTTATTGTGCCGAGAGGCACTCTACAGTTTGGTGTGGGGTAGATCTCACATAAAAACATAAACATGTAAACGTAAATGTAAATGTAAATGTAAACAACCCAATATGGGGGCAGATCTCATATAAAAACGTAAACATGTAAATGTAAACGTAATGTTTAACATTTAACATTTTTAATGTAATGTCGACTCTATTTAAAAATAAATTTAATTATTAGTATGTATAAACACAATATAAATTTAAAATACCAACCTAGATCCATCTTAACTCTTGATGTATCAAGCGCCGAGAGGGATCAAATCTTTCGAGGTACAAACCTCATTTTTTAGTGCAAAACTTGAGGAAAGGTTTACACCTCAAGAGATTTTATCCCTCCCGATGTGTGATAGATCCAAACTTAAGATGAATCTAGACTAGTTTATATTTTATATAATATTATATTGTTTAATTATTTGAAATCTATATCAAAATATACAAATTTGAAACTTATAATTAAAATTTTATTTTAAATTTGAAATTGAAAAAAAAAATAGAATTCATAATTTTGTTTCTGGTGAATGGAAAATGTGCATACATGAGTTTAACGTGCAAGAGCATTGAAAGGGGAATTATTCAATTTTATATTGAAATGGAAATTTAGAATTTATTATATATCTATTTTGAATTTCATTTCAAACTCAAATTTTTATGGGTGAGTATGCATTATTTTATTATTTATTATATATATATATACTATATATATATATATATATATATACATTCTTTATTTATGTAGGAATTTTACCATGGAAAATTTAATAATTGATTGATTGAAGATTTGAATGAGAGATTAATGGGAGAAATAAATATATGTTTCATTTAGTTATAGTAATAATTAATGTAATTTTACTGGAAGTTACAGAAACTAAAAATAAAACGAACTTCCAAACATTCAAATGAGGAGGTAGAAGATTGTTCAATGAACTTTTTTGGGCAAAATGAAGGATGGTGGTGCATTGGAGATGAAGATTTACTCTTTTTAAAGACATCATATACTTGCTACAGTGGTGATGTTTATTGTGACTGTAAGGATTTTTATTTAATAATATCTATTTATTTCGTTTCTTTTTGTGCGTTCTTTTTATGTGAGGTTTTATTTATTAGTTCATTGTGCAGGTTACTCTAACAATACATGTTATTTAGGGCTTTATTTTCACATAAAATTAAATACCATAAAACCAGCCCTCCCTAAAAAAATTATTGTTAAATTATTTTTCATTTTTCATTTCTTTATTTTGTTAGTAATATGTGGTGATTAGCAATGCTTTGACATGATCAGATTAGTTAATATCTCACACATTAAAATTGGTTTAGTTTTTCCAATATTTACTATTTAGAAAAATTAAATCAAATAATTTAATTGTTTTGTTGAAAGATGAACAATGATAGCACTTGATGTCATATTGTTTCAACTATAACATTTCTATTAAATGCACTAAAACCAATTTTTCTTAACTTCTATCTTTTCATTTTATTTTTATTTTTATCTTTAATTTTTACTAACCTTTATGTTTTGTGAGAAATATAATATATTGATTTAAATCTCATTTAGCCATAATGATATTTTATTTTTAATAAGTTTTTACATTTTATATGCTTGCCACCTCTATTTCTTTAAAAAATATAAATTATTTAAAATATTTTTGTTTAATAATCTCGCCTATCTATTTGTTTAATTAGAAAATATATTTAATTTACATTATTCTACAACAACTATTTAATTTACATTATTATCAGGGAATACCCCCTTGTGGTGAAAGGGAGGCCAGCGCTTGTCACCTAGAGCGGGAGGATCTAAGATCCTTAATTATGTGGTCTTAGGTTGTCTTCTGTTACCGAGACAATTTAATCCCCAACACCTTCCCTAGAATGTAATGATTCTATTGTCGATAGACCTGCACAATGGAATACATCTCTTTGTCATAGGAGGGATACTTTCGGACTGTGTCTTAAAGTGTCTCACTGTGACATGCCACCAGATGCCCCTATTGAGTAAGCATTGTACCAATAGCATAGTAAGAGGCATCGGTCTCAATTTGAAATGGTTGTTATAGGTATGGCAATATGAGAACTAGTGCAGAGCAGAGGTAATGTTTAAACTCATAAAATTCCTTTGTTGGGATTCAAACCAAAAGAAATTTTCTTTCGCTTTGCCCTTGGTGACTTGAATTAAAGGCTAAGTGATATGAGAGAACCCCAACATGAACTTGTGGTAGAAATTGCAAGACCCAGAAATTTGTGAAGCTCTATTAGAGTGGTTGGGGTTAATCAATCCCAAATTATTTGTATCTTGGTTGGGTCCATAGGCACACCCCGCTCATCAATGATGTACCCCAGATATTGAACCTGGGTCATACCAAAAGTGAATTTCTCCAAATTGGCACACAACTTGTGTTCTCACGAGCTTTGGACAACCTGTCGAATATGGTGGAGGTTCTCTTCCAAAGTTCAGCTAAAGATTAGGATGTCATCCAAATACACCACCATGAATAAGTTGGTGAATGGTTGCAAGATGTCGTCCATCAGCCTCATGAAGGTTACGGGGGAATTTGTCAACCCGAAAGGCATGACCAACCATTTGAAAATGCCCTCCTTGGATTTGAAGACAGTCTTCCACACATCAGAGGGTTTGATTGGTACTTGGTAATAACTGGACTTCAAGTCAATCTTGCTGAAATATCTGGGCCCCTTGAGCTGATACAGAAGGTCATAAACCCATGGGATTAGATACCTATTCCAAACAGTGATCTTGTTCAGCACCTGATAGTTAATACAGAGTTTATAGGTCTCGTCCTTCTTTTGTACCAACACGATCGAGCTCCCACAGGGTGATGAAATTAGCCTGATGTTCTCTTTCTGTAATAGTTTCTGAATATGCCTTTTGATTTCATCATTCTCTATAACAAAGCATCGATATATTGGTCCATTGGGTAGCAGCGTGTCCGAGGTCAAACCAATAGAGTTCTTGACTTGACAGTGTAGAGGTACCCCTGTGGGTGAGGTGAAAATGTCCCTATACTCCTCTACGACCTTGTCCATCTATTGTTGTCATGTGGAGGACCATTTTATAGAGATCATGGACATTTTATAGTGATCAAAAAGATGGTGGTAGGTGGTGCTACCTCTAGTATATTGTACAACTTATTGCCCAAAGTAATAATAACAGTGCAAGTCCTAGAGTCATACACAGCATGCCGCTTCCACAAGTATGGTTGTCCTAATAATACATCATAAGCTTCAAGAGGAGCAACATCACACAGTACCTCATCCATGAAGGGCTTGATGTTATAGGGAAGGTAACACTGATGGTGAAGATGAAGATCCCGTCCTTAGTGAAGCCACCCGATGGTGTACAGTTGCGAGTGTGTTATGGTCAGTAGGCCTAGACGCTTCACGACATCTTCTCAAATGAGGTTCTTTTGGCTCCCGCTGTCGATAATGAACTGCAGCGGATAACCCTTCACCCACATCTGTGAGTGAAAGAGGTGTTCCCCCTCCTCTAGATCTTTGCGCTCATTCTTCTGGATCTTGGTGGTGGCAATGGTGGAACTAGGCTCTGCGTTAATAATATGATTCCCTTTGTCATTCCCCTTGTCAAGTTATGACTCAAAGTCGAAACATGCATATGATTTGGAAGCCTTCATCTCGGCCACCAATGACTGCTTGGTCCGACACTCACTTGTGTTGTGAGTGGGGCTCTTATGGAACTTAGTCCATTTTCTCGTATCCTTCTTTGTCTTCGTGGTATTGTTATTTTCTTGTGGCTTCAGCAAGTTGTCCTAGGTTGCCCTGCCTAGGATTTTTCCTTTGTTCTATGATTTTGGGATGCTTTTCCCTTGCTTTAGATTCGCAGATCCAGAGTCTCACTTCTTCTTTTAAATTTTTACTCGATCTTGGCAGTGTATTGATAGGTTGTGTCGAGCAAGGAGATGTCTAGGAACTCCATCTCATCCTGGATGTACTTATGTAGATAGTTATGGTACTTGAGTACCAAATGTCACTCATAATCCTTAATACCCAACTTCGTGCAAAGGGTATGAAAAATATTTGTGAACTCTAACATGTCTCGGTCCCTTCCTTGCCATAGCATGATCCACTTTATGTAGTTATCCCGTAGCTTCAAAAAGGGTAATACTACTCCTTGATGGATTCTCGGAAATAATTCGAAGTGGGTGCAGCTGAAAATAGTGAGGGTGCACTCTCCTCCCTCTTCTCAAAGTGGGTTTCCCACTAGTCCTTAATGTGGGGGACGGATTTGAGGAGTGAAAAAGTAATCTTTTCCCAGTTGGAAAAATCATGAACCAAGAAATATCCTTCTAACAAATTTAACCATTTATTTACTACATCCGCATCTATCTGACCTTCAAATATGGGGATATCAAAGTTAACTTGTACCTTAAAGGGTGTGTTGCTTCCAGAGTGGCTGTTGGAAGGAGATGTGTCGCCTATGGGTAGCCACCAAAGGATCTGGGCAAAGTTGTCCATCATCGCATTCCTTTGTCGCTCGAGGGCTTCTTCGAGCAATATTTTGAAAGGATCTCCTACCCTCTCGTCTTTATTTTCTTCCTCCATGGGAGGTCATCGAGCTTTGTGAGGCTGGTCTTGTAAAGGTTCAACCAGTTCGATCCCTAACTCCTTATACCCTGACCTCGTTGGGGACATGCAAAGAAAAATTGAAAAAGAGTAGACCACTCTAATACCACTGATTTGAACTTAAACATGAATGCAAAAAAATCCAAATATAGCCATAAATACAGAGTTGTAGGAGAAATAACACTTCATTTCATTAATATCAAAGATCCGAAATGTGATTACATACAGAATGGAAATAAACTAACTCGGGCAATGGTAGCTTATCTCTAAGAAGAGATGTGGTAGCTACATGCCTTTAAATTGTGCTACAATGAGGCTCAAAGGCCTATTTATTATTGAGAAATAATGGAAAACCCTAAACATCCTAAAACCTAATCTTAGGAGATGAAGCATCGAAATTGTGGGCCCCGTTTGGATAAATTAGTACATCAAATTCGTGGGGTCTTAACTTTGGAATATGATCTTTGTTTGACGCACACAATACCTTGTTAGAAATATCTACCCAAGGACTAAAAATTTTAGATGCAAACATCTATTAAATACTCAGGTTTTCTCGTTTTCCAAAAAAAACATCATTTAGGGCCTCAAAATGGATCTGGAGGTTCATGACCCGAAAACTGCCAAAAATAGTAAATTGTGCCACAATTAAGGAAACTAAAAAACTGAAAGAAATAATGGTGGGGTTCCAAGTGGAATAGGTGGTTGGCCACTAATATCCACTTGGACCAAGCAGTGACAGTGTGAATGCAGCAGTATTGTGCAGTAATCAGTTGATGTGGTAGCTAGGGTATTTTAGTATAGTTGATGCATAAGAAGATTCTCAATTTGATGTGAATAGTTTGTAGTGGTTTGATTTGGCATTGTGATTGAGAAAAGGCAGGTTTGACTGTGAATATTGATTGAGATATGATTGTGCATTGGTTGATTTGAGTAGAGTAAGTAGTGATACTACCAGGAATTGATGTGATATATATACCGAGCAAAGCAATAGAACTTTCATTATAGTTTCCTTACATTATTTTGAGTGCAAGGGGATCCAGTTTGAAAATTGTGAAACGTGGTTCATCGGTTGATTAGGGTGGCAGGGTGGTGCAAGGTAGAAGAGTGGAGTCTCCTTCAGGTTGGAGCATGAGAACACTTCAGGGCTACAAGGTGGTGATAGGGCAGGTTGTAGCCTACACAGGGCATTGGAGTGTATGTTTAGTTACAACTGGTACATATGGTGTAACTTGGAACATTCTTCAGGCTGGAGCCTGAGATCTAGGGCATTGGAGCATCCTCCCAGTTGCAGATAGTAAATAGGGTGTTCAAGCATCCTACGGGTTGGAGCTTGTAAATCAAGGGGTTAGAGCCTCCTTCAGTTGGAGCTGAAAACTTGATGTACTTATTTTGAAAGACAAATATTAAGAAGCGTTCGATGGTTTTTAACCTAGAGGATGTTTTCCACCTAAAAATATGTGTCTACTATATTTATTGTTGTGCATTATTGAATAATGTTATTTACTAATTATGTTGATGAAATGTTAAATATAATTAATGCTCTAAAATATTAAAAATACTAACTGATAAGAAATATCAATTCACCGCCCTCTCAGTATTTCCAACAATATATTACCAGGGGATGTCACAGCACCCTCCCCCTTGGGGGGAACACCGTCTTTGGTTTTTAATAACCATATAAAAAATAAATAAATAAAAATGCTTTATACCAAACATTGCTAATATGGAACTTTATATACACAATTTTGTATAGGTTCTACATTGTATTTACATTTTATTTACTCAAAAAATAAGAAAGGATATGTTGCCCACATATAGCCATCCATTTCCCATGTGGCTTACTTGGTCCTAAAGTTCTTCCATTGCACTTTGACTTTCTCTATGGCTTAATTCTGGAGCATTAGTTGTCTCCAATCCAAGATGCATAGATTTTTCAATTGGAACTCTCCCTCTCTTCTACCTATAACACATACCAATCAATTACATTATTAGCATCATGCACATGTCTTTTAAGAAATGAAGCATGAAAGACATCATGAGATTTTATTATTAGAGGTAAGGCTAGCTTATAGGAAATTATCCCTATTCTTTCGAGAACTTCAAATGGCCCACAAAAATGTGGTGCCAACTTGGCACATGACCCAATTTTCATGGAGCTCTTCTTGGGTCCAACTCACAACAAAACATGTTCCCCAACTTGGAACTCTTTGTGCACTTTATATTGGTCGTCATAGTTCTTCTGCCTATTATGTGCCACTTTTAAATTCCATTTAATAGCTTGCATTTCTTATTCCATGTCCTTTAACATATCAGACTCAGTAAGTACCATATTCATCGGATCATTCTCTTTATAGGAGTGTTACAACTCTTCCCATAAAGTGCTTCAAATGGTCTCATTTTCAGTGATTCTTGATACTCGTTGTTATATGAAAATTCTAATAGTGGGAGGTACTCTTTCCACTTCCTTGGTTGGTGCATTACATAAATCCTTGGCATGTCCTCAAAAATTATGTTTGTCATCTTAGTTTTCCCATCATTTTGAGGAAGATAAGTTGTGCTAAATGCCACCTCAGTTCCCAATCCTATAAATAGGTCTCTCTGGAACTTTGAAGTGAACTTGGAATCTCTAATTGAGATAATCTTCTTGGGGACTCCATGCAATATCACAATCTCCTTAATGAAAATTTGAGTCGCCTCACTAATCGAATTTGTAGAATTAACTATGAAGTGAGCCACTTTACTCAACTTTTCAACCACTACCATGACTGCATCATGCTACTTAGAAGTCTTTGGTGGCCTTGAAGTGAAGTCCATATAAATCACTTCCCACTTCCATTCTAGAATGGGAATAGATTGAAATAAGCTAGTTGGGTGCTTGCACTCATCCTTTACTTATTGGCATTTTATGCACTTGGAGATTAAATTTTACACTTCTTTTTTCAAATCAAGTCAAAAATAGAATTTATTGATGGTTTTGAGTCTTTTGGTAACCCGGGTGGTTGGAGTATGCATTTACATGAAATTATTTTAGTATGAGTTTATTTAAATTGTTATCATTTGGCACATATTTTTGGTTTTTGAATCTAATCAACCCATCATTTGTAAGGAAATATTTCTTAACCTTTTCACCTTCACATGCTTGCAGCAATTTCTCTTTCAACTACTGATATTTTTCATCATGCTACCCAACATTTTTATCCTTTCTTTAAGATCAGTTCCATAGGAACTTATGGCTATTATATGTTGTATTTGCATTCTCTTGCGAAGTGCATCAGACACTCTATTCTCTTTTCCTTTTATATTTATGACGTCAAAATAAAATTCACTAAGTATGGCCAACCATATAGCTTGCCTTACATTTAACTTGGGTTGTTCAGATAAATATTTCACCCCCTTTGATCAGTCATTAGAGTAAAATTTATATCAAGGAGGTAATGCCTCCACATATTAAATGCATGGATGATGGCATCCAAATCCAAATCATGAGATACATAGCTCTTCTTATGTTCATTTAGCTTTCAATATTCATAATAGAACACTTGGCATTCCTGCATCAAGACTCCACCAAGTCCCCCTTTGCAATCATCTATGCATATAACAAAATCCTTTTCAAGATTTTTTATTCTTAGCACTGGTGCATCGTTAATATTTTTTTTTAGCTAATCAAAGCTTGTTGCATAATCAGTTGTCCATTTAAACCTCTTCCCTTTCTTCTGCAATGCAGTAATTGGGTGTCCAAGCTTGGAGAAGTTCTTGATAAACCTCCTAAAATAGTTTATCGGTCCCATGAAGGACCTAACTGTAGCCACATTCTTAGGGGTTGGTCATTCCATGATGACATTAACCTTTTCTGGATCAATTGCTACTCCCTCTTTTGAGATAGTGTGTCCCAGATAATGTATCTTTGATTGGAAGAACTCACACTTACTAAACTTTTCATAGTTATTTTGTTCTCTTAGCAACTGTAGTATTGTGGCAATATGGTCTTCATGTTCCTCCTTGGTCTTTGAATAGATCAAAGTGTCGTCAACGAAACTTATTACAAACTTATCCAAGTAAGGGTGCAACACATTAATTATCAAGCATATGAATGTTGCATGGGCATCAATAAGCCCAAAGGGCACTACCACAAACTCTTAATGCCCATATCTCATTTTGAAGATTGTTTTATGGATATTCATGTCCTTAATACACACCTAATGATAGCCTAGTCTCAGAACAATCTTAGAGAAGAATGTTATTCCTCTTAACTTTTCAAATAAATGATCAATAAGCGGCAAGGGATATATGTTCTTGATAGTCACCTAATTCAATTTACTATAATCAACATATAACCTAAGTATGTCATCCTCCTTCTTTGTGAATAGGACTGGTGCTCCCCATAAAGACACAATTGGCCTTGTGTTGCTCTTTTCCATCATCTTCTTGAGCTAAAGCTTCATCTCAACTAACTCTAGAGTGCTCATTCTATATGGAGCCTTTAATGTTGGAGTTACCCCTAGCATTAATGTAATAGATAAATCCACCTCTCTATGAAGAGGCAACCTAAGAATTTCTTCAAGAAACTCATCTGAAAACTATCTTAAAATAGAGTTTTCCTTAGAACATCACTAATGTCATTTCCAGTGCTACAATTGTTTTCAATGCTATTAGATATTTGCATAGAAAATAAAAGTAATCCCTTTCCGTGACTTTTCTTAGCTTGCACAGCTGAAATTATTCTTACAGAAGTGGGAATCCTAGCATTCCTTGCAATATTATATGCTCCCTAACTTCATTAGGGCATTCAATGGTCTTATTGAAATAATCAACCTTGGTGCGATGCAGGTATAGCCAGTCCACACCCAACAGTACGTTATATGCTCCCATTGGCAACACATTGAGGTTTGAAATAGTTGGAATTCCATTTAATTTGATTGAGAAAGCCCTCAACCAATGTTCAATTCTTCTTTCCATATTTATGGTCTGTTGAACTAGCAAGGCCTTATTGTGTGATTCCTTCTTTAATTCACATTTCTGGACAATAGCAGGATTGATGTAACTAAAATTTGAATCAGGGTCAATAAAAACTGAAATACTTTAGTGATCTGTAAACTACTGTGGATATTCTGTTGGACTATTTTTCACAACAAATCTGATAAAATATACTTAAAAATCCAAAATCTACACTATTACAAATTTATCTCTCTCTCTCTCTCTATATATATATATATGTGTGTGTGTGTGTGTGTGTGTGTGTGTGTGTGTGTGTGTGTGTGTGTGTATGTATGTATAATATTTTTAATAGTGTATACATGCAAATTAAAATTATGTAGAAAATAGAGAACAGTGAAATAAAATCTCACACGCGCATTTGACAAAAGAATGAATTGGCAAACCCTTTCAAGATAAAAACCCAATTGGAAGGTGAGGTCACTCTGCTCTCTTTCTCTAAATAGAAAAGGCATGTGAGTAAAAAAAAGTATAGCCTATAGCCTATGGACTACTAAATCCCACAAATCAACTATTTGTGCTCTATCTTCTATCCCACAGCTATTTTTTCTCAGTTATGGAATAAAATGCATTGGAAAAAAACCAATCTCTTTTCTTCCTAGTGGCTCGATAGCCTACTAATGGTTAGGTTTGACTACCTCAACTCTTAACTAGAGTTAAAATATAAACTCCTATACATTCTTCTTGATAATAATCACATGGGTAGAATGCTTTTCATGAATATTGGGGGTTAAGGTGGCATCCTCTCAAATTATGGTGGTGAAAAAAGGAGGGCCAACGTCTAAGTGGCATAGATTTCGCATATGGACTTCGATTGATGTGATTATTGCACTATTTGAAAGGTATTTATGTGTAGAATAGGAAAGAAAGGAGTTATGTTAAAGGGGAAAAATTTTGCCCCTAAAAAATGTCGTTTGATACCTCAAAATGCTCCCAGAAGTTGTCAGACCCTAATTTGCTAAACTGGGTCCCACTAGTAAAAAGGGTCGTGAGAGTTGATTCCTCCATTTTCTCCACTATGGAAGCATCAAGATGGTTGAAAAACAATATAATGATATAATCTGGATCACACCTCGCCATTTTGGGAGCCTTTTGGTCCTAAAAAGATTCTAGTAAATGAGGTGAGGAAATATTACCTCCACCTTCTCTTAGGTGCACCATTTAGCTTTGCTTGGAAGTTGTACTTTCAACCCAATCTACCACAGGTCATGCTACCCCTGCCTTGTCTTTTTTTACCTCTTCCACAAAATTGTATCTTTTTTCAACTCTGCCTGCATCTGGTGCCAATCCCTCCACACAAGGTAGGACATATTCCTCTTCCTGATCTATCATGGAAGGCTCATAGAGTTTCAGATTTTTCTACATTCACAATTGAGTAAATGTGCATATATGGTGGTAAACTGAGTTGATAGGAATTATCACCAACCTTTTCCAGTATCTTGAAGGGACCATACTTTAGAGCCTTTATTTTCTTACCAGTCCCTTGGAGCCTCTTCTTATTCAATTGTAGCCATCCTCTGTCTTTCACCTTGAATTCTTTCTCTATTGTATGTTAATCATGCATGGCCTTATATGTCTCCTATTACTTTTGCAGTGTCTCTTGTACCTATATATGGATTTGCCTAATTTTTTCTATAAATTTTCTAGCCTTTAAGGTGTCACATGTAAGATCTTCCCTCACTCCTCCTTGCTAACCATATGCAATGTCTAAAGGTGAAGGTGAAAAATATTCAAAACAAGTTTCAAATGGGGACTTTCTTATAGAAGTGTGGACTACTCTATTGTAAGAATGTTGTATATATACTAGATTTGCATCACATGTCTTTAAATTCTTTTGGTTGTATCCCGTCCAAATATGAACGAAAGTCCTATTGACTACTTTTGTTTGCCCATCTGTCTGTGGATGGAATGTTATAGATCTCTTCAACTTTGTGTCCATCTTCTCCCACAATGTAGTCCAAATTGCACTGATAAATCTTGTGTCCCTATTTGAAACAATGCTCCTTAGTATCACAAAGTTCACTCAGACCTATCCAAAGACTAAGTTGGTTGCTTCTTACCCACTAATGGTATTTTTTATAAGGCATCTAAATACACATCTTGTTGAACCTATCAATTACCATGAACAAGTAGTCATGCCCCTTCCTAGTTGTTGGTAAACCTCCCACAAATTCCATTGAAATGTTTTCCCAAGGATGAGTGGGTACAGGTAAGGGATGATTTAGACCCTATTTCCTATTGTTAGATTTTCTAGATCAACAAAGCATACATCCCCTTATGAAGCTAGCTACATATTCTTGCATCGTGGGCCAATACATATACCTTTGCAATTTGGTCATGTTCTTCCCTACAACAAAGTGTTATGCAACATTGGAGGTGTGAGCCTCTCTAATCAGTTGCAATCACTCACCTTTAGGAACACTCTTCTTATCCATAATGTAAAGTAACCCATCCTAGATATGGTATTCAATAGCGGTGTCTCCCTTGTGCACATGACCTTGACTCAGCAATTGTTGAAACACCTCCTTAAAGTCCTCATCCTCTGAATATGCATCACGGGTGAATGGATCCGCATGCATAAGAGTCTACAAAGTTGTGATGTTTGATGTGGGTGGCATTGAGATCATGTTGGCCAACTTGTTTTGTTTCCCTTCTTGTACTTGATCACCATATGAAACTGTTGTAGAAACCCTATCCACTTATAATTTCTAGTTTGTTGTAGCTTACTATGGGCTTTGATGAGCACCGGTATTATAACAAGAATGTTGCAACTCCCAAGAATACCACCTTTAATTATAAATTCGGAGTTCATATAAACTTAAGAGGTGTCAATGACATATGCACAACAATAAAGGTTCTACTTAAGTTTATATGAAGCAATTAAGTGAATCAAGATGCATAGAGACCGCTTTGGAAAATCCAATAAAAGGAAAACTACTTAGCTTATATATGCAAGAAAATAGATGACTGGAACATAACTTATTCTACTACAGAGAATTAAATGACATGGAAAAATACCTGAATTTGTTTGCATGAAAGTAAATGCCATAAATAGATCCTAATCTATCTTGTAGAAAGTAAATTACAGAGAAGTAATTCTAATCTATTTTCATGATAGGAAATGCCAGAAAGTAACTCTAATCTATTTACAGGAAAAAAAACCTATTCTATTGCAGAAAAAGTAAATTATATTCTACTTTCTAAAAGACACAAACTCTCAAGAGTATTGAAGGTAAATCACTTTCATTATATCTAACACATAACAAAAATAGTATAACCTAGTTGTAGGATTGAAGGTGGATTGAAGCTAAAACTATGAAAGAAAAGTATCTAGAGGGTCTCTCATATTCTCAAGTTCATCTTAAAGGATTATAGGACATTGTGGAGTGATGAGAAATGAAAGGAAATATTTGGAGGCAATTACGGAAGAGTTTTGAAGAAATATATGTACTGCTACAGGATTGTTACAAGATGCCATGTTTTGCTAGAGGAAAGCATTAGGGATCAATATTATGGGGTATAAGAGTGGTTTTAAGATGGAATAAGGTGGTGGAAGTTTATGGAAGGGTGCAAGAAACCTTATCAAGCCTAAATATACTCAATAAACTAATTTGTGCAAGGAAGGAGCAAAATTGTAAATCTCTTGTAGCGCAGTGAGGCAATTTCCAACATGCAGACAGTTTCAAGAAACAAGAGGTAATGGAAAGAAAGGTGTTTAAGGAGTTGATGACCATGCATGAAAAATGATTTCAATATACCCTATGAACCAATATGTTTCATCTGCACACAAATCACATGTTCAGTTGGTATAAATAAGATGACCAAATGACTATCAAACTAGTAGTTGCAGGAAACAAAATGACAGTGAAAGGATGAGTTGGATCTGGAACATAATATACTCATTACATAAAAGAAAACTATTTTTGGTATTTTTCAAAATAGGGTACACAACCAAGCTTCCAGAGAAATTTCACTTATCAAACTACAAAGGCAATGCTTTTCTCATAAACTAGATTTGAAAAAAATCACAGCTAGACTAAGTGCATGGGAAAGAGATGCATAAAAAATTTTACAAAGGAAGGGGCTTGAGCACTTGATTTGGGGCCTAACCCAAGGAGAATCAAGTCCCTTTAAGGAAACTTGGGCTGAGAATAAAATGATGCTTTTAATTAACCTCAAAATTGTTCAAACATTTAACATAACAATGGAAATAATAAGCAGAAGTCACCTTCTTTGATAGTCATTATCTTGCCTCTAGAATTTGAATCCCTACTAAGTTTCTAGGCTCTCTTATTTATACAAAAAGTGAGTGAGGGGTAGTCTCCTTGAAGGGATGGTTTCTTCCCTCCAAAACTCTTAAAAAGGTGGATATGGTCTCTTGGTGTGCTCCTAGCCACTGAGGGGTAGTAACTACTCATGAGCTAGTCAAGTTGTTGATGGAGCTTAAGCAAGGAACAAGCCTCCTTGATCTTCTCTTGCTGGTATCCAATGTGTTCTGAATAATAAATCTTCAATGTTATGCACATGTAATGCATTAGGCCGTAGGATAGAGTAAATATCTCCTAACCTTCCTAAGAACACATTATAACTTGAAAAATATATTATCAAATGCAAAAGAAGAGGCTAAAATGTGTCAAATGATGGTTAGATGGGCCTTGAATTGTACCTATTTGGAAGGCCCATCATACCCCTACTGAAAGTGTTTCTCATCCTTTGAGAAACTTAGTCACCTCGTTGTACTTCATTCATGGCCCTAGTGGCCTCTCTAACATTTCAAGCTATCTCAGAAGGGATGCCTTCTTCTATATGGAAGCCTACATTTTTTTCAATCTTAACCCATTTTTTGTGTTCTTATTCCTAGTCCTTATTCTCTTCCAAGCCCATCGGTAAAGGGGAGATGAACATGAGTCCAATCCAAGTGACTCCCAATCTCTGGACTATCCTTTTATAAAATGTGTTATATCCAAAGCATTCCTCAGTCGATCTGCTGAGTGGTATTCTTTCATTTTCAGTTTGTGTTGCAAGGTATTTGACCTTCTTTGATGGGCTGGTAGACTCTCATTTGCTAACAGTGTAAAGGTGTCTTCAGAGAGGATTTTTTGCTCTTGTTTCTCCATATAGGTTGTTTCCATCCTTGGATCTTCATCTATGAGTCTATGGTTACTAGTGATGAGATGAGGGCCTCGTAGTTCTGCCATGATCCACAAAGGTTCATCTAACTCTGTAGCCATGATTCTTTGATCTCTTTAGCTCCATCCTTTTCAAGGGTCAACTAGGAGGTTAAGGCCATTAGTTACACATCTCCTAGTTGTGATTTGGGGTTCCACACATTCATATCAAGCAGTATTAAATTGTACATGTAAAACTCAGACATTTTAGCCCTATCTTCAATGTTGCACCTACAACAGAAATAAATAAATTTTCTATAGTATTGGAAAGGAAGACAATCATGTTCCAATGTTCTAATATGGAATTGGAACCATTGGTCTTTAAGGAACAACGAGTAGGTTTTTCATGGATTTCTACAGTGTATGGCTTCCATGGACAAACTAGCCATGGTGGCAAGTTGTTCCTCCTTCTCTTGTAGCTAGGCCTTCAACCTTTTATTCTCTTTATGTAGGTGGTCCCTTATATTGGCTTCTCTAAATCTGAGGTCAACCATTTCTTCCCCCATCTTTTTCATTTTCTCCTCCATAATACCCACATATTCAACTCATTTTAATTTGGTAATATGCATCCATTTGTGGGTCCTACCCCTCTCCTTCTCTAGTTCATAGAAAATTTGGACTACAAAATGGGTAGGGAGTATCTTCCCTACCTTGATCCAAGCATAGTAATATCTGAGGTGTGGTTGGGGATCTAGCTCCTATAAGTCGAGTTTTTGTTCCTATAGCCCCACAATCCCCTCTTATAATTGTTCTATCTTTTCATGTAGCTACACAATTTCTTCCTGTAGTTGCGTAGTACGTTCCTATAACTCTTTTGTTTCTTCCTGTATCTTTATAGGTCCTTCTTGTAGCTTTATGGATTGCCTTGGAATTTTGATCCCCTTGGTATGCATCCTCTTCTATGCGATTTGTGGTTATTTTCCTTTGATTTTGCATGAAACTCCTCCTCCTGATGGTTGGCTGACTCTTCAATAATGATGGGAGTTGGAGAAGGTGGTTGAGACTTCCCCTACCTTATCGTTTTGATTTTTCACATTTTGAAGTACTTGGGTCCTTTCCTTGGCCTCCTTCCTTTTGGTTTAGTTGGGGTACTTAATGTTTCCATGGTGGCATCAATTTCCTGGTTTCCTTCTGAAGTGATTTCCTTCTTCTCTATCCTCCTTCTCTTTTGTGGCTTGGATGATGTTCGAGGAACCTCTAGGGTCTTTTGTCCTTCTATTTTTGTTACAGCATGCTTGGTTGGGCCTTATTCAGGTAATTTTGGTCCTGTTTTTGCCTCAGTTTATGCCCCTTCCTTTTCTTCTTTCTCCTCTATTTATTCTTCTGGTTTTACATTGGATCCTTCTTCTTCAACTTCCTTCAAGTTCCAATTGAGCTTGTGCTTGGGTTTCTAGGAAGGCCTCTTTTTCCATATCTACAAAATAAACCCAATTTATAGGGTTTTGGAGATCTTCCATAGCATCCATGACTATTAGTTTTATTATTCCATGGTGTGATATCTAGTGATGCTTCCCTCATTTCACCATCTAGCTCATTTCCTTGATTGACTAAAGAAGGAAATGAGGGATGCTCAGCCTTTCCTGAATAGGCAAAGACATTTGAAATTTAAGTTGATAGAGTGTCCTGAATTAGTATGCATAAAAAATACGAAGTCTCCCTTCACATGAGATATAATTTAAGACATGGTAGGCTACCTTGTCTCGGGGATGGGGTAAACTCTCCCATTTTACCCCATTCTTGTCCTCAGTGGGTTTTTCTTATTGAAGAAAGAAGTTTTTCTTTGTTGTGATGGCCTTGGTCCTTTCTTATTTTCTCCACCTCACCCCAGGGGAAGTTTGGAAACCTTGTTTACAACTTCCTAATTTAAGTGAATAATGAGGCCCCTTACTGTGGTGATGGCATCATGTCCTCCTTGTGGTCAGAGCTTTAAAGAAAATTATTAGGTGATCTCATTGTCGAAGTCCCTAAATCTTTCAAAAAAATATAACCACTAGTGATTGGAAAAAAATGTCCTTGACATCATGGTGTTAATGAATTCTCGAGGGATATGTGGGTTCCCTATGGTCGAATCCTCCCCCCATAGTCTCAATACATTTTTTACTAGAGTGGGATAAGCAATTTCCCTTCTTTGCTACAGGGTTCTAGAATTTTTGTGCATTTGGGGTTATGGATGCAGAAATAAAACAAAAATTATTTTTCTAATGCTAGGGAGAGGGAAAAATTCATAATGTAGCTCAAGAAAATTGCATTCCCTTATCTTAACATGCTCATCATAAAAATACTCAACACTTCACTTTTTTTCCTAACTAAAACTAAAGAAAAGACAGTTATTCTAAGAATTTGAAGGGTTTTGCAATTCCTTTCATCAAAAGGTGAAAAAAACAAATTGTACATACACCTTCTCAAATGCTTCTCTTAGATTCCTAAGGCTGGGATGGAAATAATGTTCAAAATCGGGCTTCATGTAACTCCCTGAAACTTTCCTATAACACCTTGTAACTTTCCCTTTAGTAGAAGTGTACATGTCATGTAGCTCTCCTGTAGCAGTCTGCGAAAGAGATATTTTGGAAATATCATCCTTCAATGGCAGTGGCAGGCCTCCTTTGGCTTTAATAATATATTTTTTATGCAAAAATGAGGCTCAAGGGTCTGATTTATGTGGTTGGTGGTTGAGTGGATGGGCTTAGTACGTTGTGTGAGCTGGACCTCACCTACCACCTTCGCACACCAAACTTTTTGATGAGTAGGCATGTTGGTTCACTTCTTGGAGTCATCACCTTTCTCCTTCATTTTCCTCCGCATGTGTGGTTGATGTAGGAGAAGACTGGAATTCACTATCAAAGTAGGTCAAGACTACTAAACCAAACTTGGCCCATAAAAACTCTTATTTTATGCATTGATAATACTTTTTAAGCTAATATGAGTTCGTGAGAAACGTTTATGGCTCTGCATACCCGAGCCTTACCTAGTTGTGCTTTTGTAGGTGGTGGTGTAGCTAGTGATTTGACAAGTTGAGGCTTTGATGAGGTTGCTTGAGCATTGATGTCGTTGTTGGAATTCCTTCTGATGGTTCTAAAGTGGTTGGTAATTTATTGTTCTAAAGTAGTTCTTTCATTGTCTTTGGGGTTGTTTTCTAGCGTTCATTATTGATCGAAATCTCCTAATCCAAGTTATCAGAGTACATGTGTTATAATTGATATGATGTTGTTGTTTCTTGATGATCAAGGTTCTTGTAGTAGCCTACAGGAAATCGTATAGTTGCTCATGCTTGTTGTTGGAGTCTCTTGAAGCGCCATGGTGTTCAAAGTTCTCGGACCAATGCTTCAAGTCTGACTATGTGTCTTCTATGGCAGCCACATAGACCCCTCATGATCACAATTTTCTTTGAGTGTGGCCTCCAAACATCCTAATAATTCATGGTGAAGTTGTTGGTGGTAGATAGAGAGTCTACCTTTGATGGAAATTGGTGCAAAGAGGTGAAGGATCGAGTTTTTAGTGGATGGTGAGTGGGACAAAGGTGAAAAAGTAAAAGTTGATGGAGTGGATGGGTACTAGCACTCTCATAGGCTTCCTCTCTTGTCCTTAAGTGAAAAAATTCTAATATTCTCCTCCTTTTTATGTTTAACAACTTCCTGTAGCAATATAGGCACTTTCCTCTAGCATTTCAGGATATTCGTAGAAACAAGTGAGAGGTGCTAGGTAATGATAGGAGAGGTCTAGTAAAGGTTAAGAAAAGAGTGGAATAGACATTGAGCCCTGATTGAAGGTACTGAAGGTGAATGTTGAGGCTTTTATTTTGACCTTCTTTGACTGTGTTGAGCTTCTTTAAATGTGTTGACCTTATTTGACTCTTCTATTTTCTCTTGTTATTTTTTCTCTTCTTTCTTTTCCCTTTTCTTTATTTTTTTATTTTTATCATGAGACCTACAAGCTACGTCAAAGGAGGTTTTCAGCCTATTAATCCTTCCCCAAGTGCCTTAGGGAGGTTTTCACCTGGGGATATTTTTATTCTCTTTTTTTCTCTCTTTTTTTTTCCAAACTCTTTCGATATCTCATGGAGGTTTTTAGCCTAAGAACTTGCCTTAAGTGCATCTTAGAGGTTTTCGTCTGCGAATTTTTTCTTCTTTTTCTTTTTTCCTTCTCTCTTTTTTTATCAGGGGTTGAATGGATTAGGAAATTTGAGGCTCAATCACATTCAACTCTCTACTTCTTGAACAGGTAAATTCATCCTTTGATAGTGGCTTCTTGTAAAACTTTAACCTATAACCATTGACCAGAAGTGGTATATTTTCCTCATCAATTGTTCAGATCTAAACGTAGACATTGTCATGGCATTTCTCCACTAGGTAAGGACCTAGCCTTCTAGTCATGAGTTTCCCTTTGAAGTCCTTGAATCTAGAATAATATAAGAGGGCCCAATCACCCTCGTGGAAGGTTCTCGTCCTAACGTGCTTGTCATTCCAAAATTTCTTTGTAATTGAACCACTTTAGTATGCATAAGAGCATGTATCCTAAGTTAATTGAGGGAATTCAACTATTGCAACCTATCTTCCTAAGCTCCTGTGATGTTTAGATCAAGTTGTGCTACCATTCTCAAGGTTTTCTATTTAAATTCAATGGATAGTATGGCTTTCTTACCATAGACCATATCGAAGGGGGTGAATCCAATGGCATTCTTCCATGTAGTATTGTAGACCAAGTGGCCTCCCCAAGCCCAACTACCTAATACTTATTATGGCTTCTAAAAACCTAAGTTAAGATGCCTTCTAGTGCTCTATTGGTCACTTCCACTTGCCCATTTTCTTTAGGGTGATATTGGGTGGACTTCCTATACTTGATGTGAAGTTGTCTCAATATCCCCTCTGTCAAGTTGGAAGTGAATTGAGTTCCTTGATTAGTGACTAGTTCCCTTGGGAAACCAAATTTGTAAAAAAATGTTCTCCCTTAAGAAATCTGCCACTTTTTGCTCTATTGTTATTTTTACTGCCTTTAATTCATCCCACTTGGTTGGATAATTTGTGCATACCATGATATACCTCTTTTGTCTAGATGGGGGGTCAATAAGCCCTATGAAATCCATGCCTAACTTTTGAAATGGCTTAAGAGTCACTTGAGGTTATAGTGGCATCGCATCCCTTTGTGCAGTATTCCCCATCCTCTAGCATTCATCACACCGAGCAGTGTAGCTTCTGGCATTCTAATGTAGGGTAGGCCAATAATAACCTCCTTTAAGAATATTGAAGGTTGTCATCTTGGCAGAAAAATGATCCCCACAGGGTCCATCATGGCATATTGAGAGAATATCAAAGACTTCATCTTCCCTTACACATCTCTTCA
The DNA here is from genome assembly GCA_000404065.3 of Pinus taeda. NCBI lineage: Eukaryota > Viridiplantae > Streptophyta > Pinopsida > Pinales > Pinaceae > Pinus > Pinus taeda. The sequence goes on along the minus strand of APFE030956152.1, from coordinate 211,506 downwards.
AAATCTAATATGGCCCCAATCTAAATAAAATTCCCCAATCCAAGTGTAAGGGGCACTTTTTCTGACAATTTTGCTCTTATAGAAGACAGTCTTTTGAATTAATCACATTACTGGTGAGCTTTGATGTTGTCTCCTTATACACCAAAATCCTCATCCAAGAAGCCATTGATATCATTAATCGCATCATTGATAAAGACACTGCCAAGTTAGTTGGCCTGTTCCTCAGCTCCATTTTCTTCGGTTTCCAAGGTGAGTTCTATGAACAGACTTGTGGCGTTGCGATGGGCTCCCCTCTCTCCCCCATTGTCACAAACTTGTTTATGGAAGATTTTGAGACCAAGGCCCTTGCTTCCCCTAAATTTCGTCCTAAAAAATGAAAGAGGTTTGTCGATGACACTTGTGTCATCTAGCCTCACGGACGAAAGAAACTAAATCTGTTTCTCAAGCACCTGAATTCTCAATCAGATTCCATCAAGTTCACCATGGAAGTTGAGGAGAATGGTCGCCTTCCCTTTCTTGACATTCTCCTTTCTAGGAGGGAGGACGGTTCCATCTGTCACCAATTTTTTCGAACGAAGACTCATATGGAACAATACCTCCATGCCAATTCTCATCATTTCCCAGCTCAAAAATTCGGGGTACTCAGCACTCTCGCTACTCGTGCTCTAAGAATCTTCGATGATGACCACCTTAATTAGGAAAAATCTCATCTTCTTGAGGTTTTTGAAAATAATGGATATGTAGACCCCTGAGCCTTAAGGCCTTGTTGGGCCTCAAAATAGTCCTTATTCTCACTCCATTATTCACCAATACCTTCACATTACTTCCATATTACCTTCATGTCACCTCCATTCCACCTCCACATCATTACATTTACCTCATCATTGGGTTATAACTATGTTTTTCCAAAGTTTATTAATTCTTAACATTTTAAAGTGGATTTATGGTTAAACCTTAGAAAATAATATTTTTATATGTATACCTAACAATTAGAATGAGTTTGTTGACATGTGTAGGTACAAAGGAAGCTTCCATGGCATCTTTATGTGGCACTCTATGTTCAAATTCTAATTTGAGAAGATCATGGACCTCATGGAAAAGATCATGGACCTCATGGAGGAGATCATGGAGGATAGGGTTATGTGTCACCATTGGTTGAGAAATATGTGGGTCAAAGGAGGGAATAGTGGGTCTACATTTATGAGTTTGTTATCATAGTTTTTGTATAAATAGGAGTACCTCCTCCATTCCAAAGAGGAGGACTCTTGGAGCATGTATCCAACTTATGATAGAATAGAATAAAGCTTCATTTTACATAAATTTCCATTCTATAGTTTTAGATATAAATTGTCTTAATGTAGTATATGGAATAGCTTGTCACTTT